>JASANF010001052.1:0-86849 GCA_030248245.1 Trissonchulus sp. WLG1_4 | reverse complement strand
TTTTAACGTATAGGACTTTTTAATCCTCTTAGAAATGAAACTAATTAACAATTTTCATAAGTTATCTGAATACTGAAGATCACCCAGATGCTGAAAAACTTATTTCCAAAATTTTATGCAATTTCATCAACTTTTCGCCATGTTACGCCCAAAAAACTGCAAAAAAACAGAAATTTTTAAAAAAATTGACGGCATTAACCGAGTTTACCCTAGTGTTGGACTATTTATACAATTTTTAGCCTTTTTGACCGCTTTTTGTGCAATTTCGTGAAATTTCCAATTTTATTACTGGTCGGCCCGCGGCCCGCCACCGGCCCGGCCCGGCCCGCGGCCCGGCCCACCACCGGCCCGGCCCGGCCCGCGGCCCGGCCCACCACCGGCCCGCCGGGCCGGTGGCGGGCCGCAGGCCGAATATTTTGGCGGGCCGGGCCGGGCCGGGCCGACCCCTCAAAAAACCGGGCCGGGCCGGCCCGGCCCGGGCCCGGCCCGCGGCCCGCGGCCCGCCACCGGCCCGCGAAGGAACTCTACCAGAGATGAAAACGGGTCGGGTCAATTTTCGGGTCGGGTTGGGTCGGGTAGAGGTAGCGTGACCCGAAATTTTTTCGGGTCAAAAATAATAACGTCGGGTCTTATTTTTTTAGTTTTAATTCTCCCTAAAATTGGGAAAAAATAGTGATTTTTAAAATTTTCTAGCATAATTTTACATTAAAAAATACTTCTGCGGCTATTTTTTCAAGTAAACACCTTTATGTTAGCTTTACTAAAATTTTCTTCGCACTTTTTGAGCATGGACGTGATTTGAAGCATATATTTTTGGTACCCGAACGGATGAAAAAATTGCGACTGAAAAACGGATACGGGTCGGGTCGGGTCAGAGATCAAACGGGTCGGGTCGGGACGGGTCGGGTCAGAGATCAAACGGGTCGGGTCGGGTCAGAGATCAAACGGGTCGGGTCGGGTCAGAGATCAAACGGGTCGGGTCGGGTCGGGTCGGGTCAGAGATCAAACGGGTCGGGTCGGGTCAGAGATCAAACGGGTCGGGTGGGGTCGGGTCGGGTCAGAGATCAAACGGGTCGGGTCGGGTCGGGTCAGAGATCAAACGGGTCAGAGATCAAACGGGTCGGGTCGGGTCAGAGATCAAACGGGTTGGGTCGGGTCAGAGATCAAACGGGTCGGGTCGGGTCGGGTCGGGTCAGAGATCAAACGGGTCGGGTCGGGTCAGAGATCAAACGGGTCGGGTCGGGTCGGGTCAGAGATCAAACGGGTCGGGTCGGGTCGGGTCGGGTCAGAGATCAAACGGGTCGGGTCGGGTCGGGTCGGGTCAGAGATCAAACGGGTCGGGTCGGGTCAGAGATCAAACGGGTCGGGTCGGGTCAGAGATCAAACGGGTCGGGTCGGGTCAGAGATCAAACGGGTCGGGTCGGGTCGGGTCAGAGATCAAATGGGTCAGAGATCAAACGGGTCGGGTCGGGTCAGAGATCAAACGGGTCGGGTCGGGTCAGAGATCAAACGGGTCGGGTCGGGTCGGGTCGGGTCAGAGATCAAACGGGTCGGGTCGGGTCGGGTCGGGTCGGGTCAGAGATCAAATGGGTCAGAGATCAAACGGGTCGGGTCGGGTCAGAGATCAAACGGGTCGGGTCGGGTCAGAGATCAAACGGGTCGGGTCGGGTCAGAGATCAAACGGGTCGGGTCAGGGATCAAACGGGTCGGGTCGGGTCAGAGATCAAACGGGTCGGGTCGGGTCGGGTCTCACTTTATTGACCCGTTTTCATCTCTGTTTCCTACTTAAAAAAATTTCATAGCAGAATTTGACTAGAAAGCATATTGCAGCTTGACATGTTAAAATGTTGGCTTTAAAAAATGTTGGTGCCGCGTTTTATATTCGAAGAATATCATCGGCATGTAGAAGCATATCGTGACGAAGTCTGTCTAAATTTAGTTTAACTTTACTCGCAAAACGTGCTTGTTAAAATGTTGGTGCCGCGTTTTATATTCGAAGAATATCATCGGCATGTAGAAGCATATCGTGACGAAGTCTGTCTAAATTTAGTTTAACTTTACTCGCAAAACGTGCTTGTTCCGCTATAAGATCAGCCAACTTTCCTATTCTACTCACACTGCTGCCCTTGGTGAAAGGGCATTTTTATAATAATTTAAAGTGAAGCCGAACCGGCTTCATTTCAAGTTAATTTACTGTACTGTAGATTAATATTAAAATTGAATGTTTACTTGTACTACAAGTCGGGGAAATTTTCGGAAAAAGTAGGTGGGTGGACACTGGACACTAATACCACCAGTCACCACTAATGGCGAGGTTACATTAGATATCGCATGGGTTATCGGTAAACTTAATCACTGGCTTAACAAAATACTGCAACAAATAGAAACCAACATCCATTTTATTAATAGTATTATAAGAATGGCCACAACAAACACCAATACAACAGAAAATAAAGTCTAGTGGATAACGAATAACAACAACAATAATAAGTCTAGCTGACCACATTTTTCCAGTGAAGAAAGAAAAATAACATAACCCGTGCGTAACAGTAACTGAGGTGGTGTTATGAACAAATTTTTAAGTTATATATTTCATCTTAGTTAGTATTCATTCATAGCATTCAAACCGATTTTTTCCAACAATTTTTATCAAACCACTCACATACGACTAAGGTTGGTGAGATCTGTCGAAAGTTGTGTGAATCAAGTCAAAATAACACGCCAAACCACACCATAGAACAGATTTAATATTCAAACTTTAATCTTTAAATTTACCTAAATTACGTATTTGCCTGTTAAAATATAAGCAGGTTCGTTAATACCACCTAATTAACAAATACAAAAAAGAGTTACACAAACTGTAAAGTGTTAACAAAAAGTTGATAATATGCACGTTAAATGTATATAGTTTAACCAATTATATAATTTGGCTAACACCTGGCTATTCTCCGAAAGCTTTTGCGGTGCGGATAATGCCACACCAGCCACAAACATAGCAATGACAAAATTAGCAATGACTTCAAGCTACTCAGAGTAACAGTCCAAAAACACAATAATCTGAAGAATGATCTAGAAGTTATCGTTTTCACATAAATGTAATGTTCAAGACAACAGGTTCGGTGAAAATAACTGCTTTTAATGCTTGATTTTGTGGTCAGCTGTGGTCCGGCGGCTAGCTATTTCTTCTTGCCCTGGGCCTTCTGGGCGGCCTTGGTGGTCTTGCCGGCTGCTGCCTCCGCCTTGTCCACCGCCTTGATCACCCCTGAAACAAAATCACAGAATGCACAGCACTAATTAGAGGACCACCAACATTCCCATAGGAACAATGTCGAACGATCAGAATCAACCTTTCACTATGTATTTTTATGCAAAAAGTTGAGTGATTTTCGTAAAACATAATTCGGTTTTGTCAAAAACAAGCAAGATCAAGCTTCCACTGCGTCAAAGGTGGTTAGCAAATATTTAGGGAAGATTTGGATTCATGAACACTGAGCATGGCTTTCAGAAAAACGCAATGTATTCAACCAAAGCTCCCTCTTATATTATTTTATAATTTTTTTGTTATGATGACTGTTGGTTGATCTTGGTTTTTTCAAAATTAGATTGTTTAAACATTACGAATTAAGTCTACGGCTTAGTTGCAATACAAGAATATAGTTACGGTATCTGTATCTAATGCTCGATCCTCTTCTCAACAAATACGCTATGTTTCAACTTCGTGTGTGCTATGTTTCAATAAAACAAATTCAAAATGTCTTACAATATTCAAATATTCAAAATAAAACATATTCAAAATGTCTTTACTAATTCACAAGCGGCATTGACCCTATCGCGACAGTTGAAACTGTCCCACTTCTTAAAGTCTTTAACCTACTAGTGTGATTTGGACTGAATTTCCGTGAAAAAGTTAACACCATGAAAGGTAGGGATGCTCACCGACAGCCACAGTCTGCCTCATGTCACGGACAGCGAATCGGCCGAGGGGCGGGTAGTCGGTGAAGGCCTCGACGCACATGGGCTTGGAGGGGAACAGCTCCACGATGCCCGCGTCTCCAGACTTGAGGAACTTGGGGTCGTCCTCCAGCTTCTTCCCGGAGCGCCGGTCGCACTTTTCTTTCAGCTCTGCGAACTTGCAGGCGATGTGCGCCGTGTGGCAGTCCAGCACCGGCGTGTAGCCCGCAGAGATTTGCCCGGGGTGGTTCAGGATGATCACCTAAAACCAAACGAGTACTGCACTTGCACAGTTTTATTCTACCCAGCAATGGGTCGTCAAGAGGCCAATACAGCAAAAGCTAAACGCCTTATTAAGACAACCTACCGAACCAACAAACAACATAGACTACGCTGGCCTTGCCTTTGGTGTTTAAAAATTCATATTTAAAAATTATGCACGAAGCAGATTAAACATTTTTGAAAGCTTGTCGAAAAGGAAAATGTGCAAAAAAACGCCAGATCACGCAATGTAATAACTAGACTGGAAACATAGGGCTACCTGAGCAGTGAAGCTCTTGCATCCCTTGGCAGGGTCGTTCTTGGAGTCGGAGCAGACGTTGCCTCGGCGGATCTCCTTGACGGAGACGTTCTTGATGTTGAAGCCGACGTTGTCGCCGGGGAGGGCCTCCTGGAGGGCTTCGTGGTGCATCTCCACAGACTTGACCTCAGTGGTGAGGCCCTGTGGGGCGAAGGTGACCACGGTGCCTGGCTTCAGCACCCCCGTCTCCACACGCCCCACGGGCACCGTCCCGATCCCCCCGATCTTGTACACGTCCTGCAGGGGGAGACGCAGGGCCTTGTCGGTGGGACGCGTGGGCGGCAGGATGGAGTCCAGGGCTTCCAGCAGGGTCTTGCCGCTCGCGTTGCCCTCCTTGCGCTCGATGGCCCACCCCTTGTACCAGGGCATCTTGTCCGAGGCCTCCAGCATGTTGTCACCGCACCAGCCCGAGATCGGCACGAACGCCACCGCCTTCGGGTTGTAGCCAATCTTCTTGATGTAGTTCGACACCTCCGTCACCACTTCGTTGAATCGAGCCTAAGACAGCACAGCCAGCCTTAGCTTAGCCGTAGAATATTTGATCAAAAATGTACCGAGCATGGTTTTTTTGCGTAAAATACTGCGTATTTACGCAGTGAACCTTAAATTTACGCAGTGAAAAATAAAAATAAGCAGAATTTACGCAGCCTTCATGTTCCCACCAAGCGGCAGTAAATCAAGCTTAGCCGGAAAATTTTTCCGATACGTCTCCAATTGACCAAATTTGGTCTAAAAATAAAAAATTTCTCCAATTTTTGTACTGGGTGCTGCCGCCCCCAGACCCCTGCAACTTTGATGCTTTTGTGTTTTTCATGCAAACGTAAGCAAGTGTACATGGGTGCATTGTGCACCATCTATTTGCTTAATACAGTGTTGGCATGTTGGCAGTGTCAATGAAGGGATCCCCCCACAAAAAGATGGGTGTTCTAAAAATCAAAAATAAAAATACGCAGTATTTACGCAGTTCCGATTATCAAAAAAACCTGGTACCGAGATTAACAACTATCACATATCAACACATACATGTACGATGTTGCGAAAAATAAGGAGCCCCCCCAAAATTTTGACATCGTTACATGTATATAATGTATTCAACTTTGCTCACAGGACAATATTATAATAATATAAGCTCGCATAATTCTCTCCACAGACACAACGCTAAAGTAATAAGTTTTGCATGCATGGCGTGCTATTAAAATCTAGACATATTCGACAGTACTATTTCAGTTAACTGCAATCTCCGACTAGAATAACTCAAATTGTGTTACTGAACATTCAGGAAAGCGCGCCCGTAATGATAGACATTAGTGTGAATTCGTGGTGATTCGCGCCCAAATTTTGGGGACCCTCCCCCCCAGACTGACCAAAAATACGCTAAATTTTGCAAAATTTTACAAAAATTTCGCCAAAAAGTGCTATTTTTTCGAAATTTTGGGGACCCTCCCCCCCGGGTACTCGATTTTGGGCCCCCCCCCCCCAATGTATGTATATACCTCAGAATAGGGTGGTTCAGTGGTGTCCATTTTGTTGCAGGCAATGATCATCTGCTTGACGCCGAGCGTGTAGGCGAGCAGGGCGTGCTCTCGGGTCTGGCCGTTCTTGGAGATGCCGGCCTCGAACTCGCCCGTCCCGCAGGCCACCACCAGCACGGCACAGTCCGCCTGCGACGTCCCCGTGATCATGTTCTTGATGAAATCTCTGTGGCCGGGCGCGTCGATGATCGTCACGTAGTATTTGGACGTCTCGAACTTCCACAGGGCAATGTCGATCGTGATACCGCGCTCACGCTCTGCCTTCAGCTTGTCCAGCACCCACGCGTACTTGAACGAGCCCTTGCCCATCTAACAACAAAACAAAACTTAATAATATGTATATATAACAATGACTATGCCTTGGCGACAGCTTTAGATAGTCAACAATGGGTAGTCTTCAGGGAGTGTCTATTACGCTATAATTCTGCACCACTTAGTACACCTAAAAACTTTATACGAAATGTCTGCGGTGTACAAAGTACAAGTAACACAATATTAAAACAATGCACTATCATGACCATGATTTCGTGAAATCATGACCATTGACCATGATTTCGTGAAATACATAACTGCTAAAAATAAACAAACTATAATGAACTGTAGCATAGGAACATACCTCCTGAGCTTCTTTCTCGAATTTTTCGATGGTTCTCTTGTCGATACCCCCGCATTTGTAGATGAGATGTCCGGTGGTGGTGGACTTGCCAGAGTCGACGTGGCCGATGACGACGATGTTGATATGAGTCTTCTCTTTGCCCATGATTCAGCTACTGAACTAGTCCGCGAAATGAGCAAATAACAACTAACGAATATGCAACAAGGAAAAGATACAGAATCTATCTAAAACAATAATACATTTATATAAATATTACAAGCATAATAAATATAATAAAAAAAGATCTGGGTTTTTCAAAAATGTGTGCAATCATTGTGCAAAATGTTAGGGTTAAATGCAGTTGGGGGGGGGATAGTGTAGGGATGGAAGTCTCGGTCTCGGTCAAAACCCGAGACTAGCCCAGTCTCGCAGGGTTGGCAGTCTCGGTCTCGTAAAAAAACCGAGACTAGGCTGGTCTCGGTCAGGGTTGGCAGTCTCGGTCTCGGTCTCGGTCTCGTAAAAAACCCGAGACTAGGCTGGTCTCGGTCTCGGTCTCGGTCTCGGTCTCGGTAGCAAAACCGAGACCTGCCATAGGGTGGTCTCGGTATTTCAGATGAGACTTGAAGTTTTCAAAATTTTCCAGAATCACAAAGATTTTTTTTTACAATTTAAGTTTCCAAACAGAATGCCAAGCATGAAATGGTTAAAACTGTCTGCTGCAGAAGAATGTTAGTTCACCGGCAAACTCTGGCTACCTTCAAGTTTAAACTTTGTATATCAAGCTAGATTTTATATTAAAGTTTGAGCTAAAATGGGTTGTCTGTCTGACTTATCGATGTTGCATTTGTATGTGGAACCTCTTATGTTAAGCAGTAAAAATACTGACCATCATGTATATTCCAAATAGTGCTACCTTTGTAGCTGATTTGTAATTAAAAATTTGCTGGCTTCTGCGACTTTACTAATCTCGAATTGGGTGGCAGTTTAATTGAATTTCTTAAGCCCCAACCTCTCAACACATGTCAAAACATTAAGTATATATCTGAAAAAACCTAAGTACAATCAAATACTTTTTGGGCTATGGAGTGGTTGGGGCATGAAATTTTCCCCCCACATAACTGTGACAGCGTGAGAAACTTTTCCGTGATGATGCTGCTATCACTTATCAGAACTTCCGATAGTAGCACTACTGCACCAGCGCAGACGATTCTACGCTGGCACCTGAGTCAGCCTGCCAAAGTGAAAATATATATGTGTATGCAATGCACTATAAAATGTGGTATACGAAGAAGTGTGCGAAACTTTTAAAAAATAACCAAAAGTTGACAAAACAGCGGGAAAATAATACTATTCTCCTGTTGTCACTCTCCTACTCTCATGCATCCGGTCGTTCCAATGTTAAGTTTCTCGCAACTTCGCAAGTCATACACTCATACAACCTAACCTAATCGTCACTTTTTTGTATATATTATATATACCTTAATAACTATTTTTTCACGTTTCAAAGTATCTCAAATTTTTAAAAGTGAAACTTGAAAAAAAGGTCCCCCAAGGGCTGGTCTCGGTCTCGTAGGTCTCGTTTCGGTGGTCTCGGTCTCGGTCTCGGTCTCGGTTGCAAACCCGAGACTTGCCAACCCTGGTCTCGGTCTCGGTCTCGGCAGGAAAACCGAGACCTGCCATAGGATGGTCTCGGTATTTCAGATGAGACTTGAAGTTATCAAAATTTTCTAAATCACGAAGATTTTTTGTACAATTTAAGTTTCCAAATAGAATGCGAAGCATGAAATGGTCAAAACTGTCTGCTGCAGAACAGATCACCGGCGGGCAAACTAACTTCAAGTTGAAACTTTGTACATCAAGCTATTAATTAAAGTTTCAGCTAGAATGGTTTGTCTGACTTAACGATGTTGCATTGTATATATATATATATATATATATATATATATATATATATATATATATATATATATATATATATATATATATATATATATATATATATATATATATATATATATATATATGTGGAACCTTTTAAGCATATGTTAGACAGTAATAAAAATACTGACCATCATTTACCAAATAGTGCTAACTTCGTAGCCGATTTGTAATGAAAAATTTGCTGGATTCTGCAACTTTCCGAAACGCGAATTGGGTGACAGTTTATATAATTGAATTTCTTGAGCTCCAACCTCTCAAGGCATGTCAAAACTTTAGGCACAATCAAATGTTTTTTGGGCTATGGAGTGGTTGGGGCATCAAACTGCATCAACTGCCCCCCACATAACAGGAGATGGCGCAGTTTTGGTATTCATAAAAGCTGGGATAAAAAGCCGAGCTTATGGTATTCATAAAAATCAAGCTCGGACTATAATCCCGGCTTCCACGTATATTTTATTGATTTTTTCATTATGAATAAAAAGCTCGGATAAAAAGCCAGGCTTGAACAACCCTGGATTAAACAAAAAGCTCGAATAAAAATCCAAGCTCGCGCATAAGCCTAGCTTTTTATCCCGGCTTTTTCAAGCCAGACTTGAGGATAAAAAGCCGAGCTTTTTATCTCGACCTTTATGAATACCGGCCCTGGTGTAAAATTTCAGCCGAAAGAAATTTCGGGGGGGGGGGGGGGGGCCCCCCCCCCCCCCCCCGGTTGGCCCCTCCCTCAACGTGATCCTGGCTACGCTACTGGGCGGGGAAGAAGGGTGTAAAGCTAGCCCCCTGGGGCCGTATTCTCAGAATAACCTGCAGGTAAAGTTAGGCTAACTTTACCCACAGGTAAGGTGAAGGTAAAGTCGTATTCTCAAACAGTGACTAAAGCCAATGTGATGGCTAAGGTTATCATTAATATTCGGGCCAGAAAAGTGTTTTATCTTGTTTCGCAGCTAAAGTTAATGCATTGTGCAAATTTTCAACCTCAACCGTCTGTGTTAACCTTGTTGACAATTTTAACTTTACCCACAGATTTAACTTTACCTTCACCTTACCTGTGGGTAAAGTTAGCCTAACTTTACCTGCAGGTAATTTTGAGAATACGGCCCCTGGAGTCGTATCAGAAATTTTTTCTGACAGAAAAATTAAAACAAAAGATGGGAACATGACGACATTCAGTGTATTACACAAGTACATGCAGCATTATGTAATATGTATATACTGTTGTAGACATGCATTGGGATTGATGGAAGATAATTCCAAGGAATAGTAAGTCACAGAGTTAGAGAGGGGTATATACCTAGTTGGCATTGGCTTTAGTCACTGTCCGAGAACCCGACTTTACCTCAACTTTATAGTTTACGAGTGGGCAAAGTTAGCCAACGTTACCAAAGCGGGTAATATTGAGAATACTACCCCCGGCCCCGCCCCTGAGTAAAAGCTACATGTGACCAAGGGCGTACCCAGGTGGGGGGTTCAGGGCCAAATAAACGGTTTCAACGAAGTCTACGCATGTTTTTAGCCCAAATGATTTAATTTTTGTAGCAACAATGGGTGAGTTTAGCAAAAAATTGTCACAAAAAATAGGTTTTTTTCCCGCAATAGAGTTTTTTCCCGCACAAACTTTCAACGGTCACAGGTCAACCACAAAGTTTTTCACTGTTTTTGAGCTTTAGAAGTATAGAGGAAAGGTAACTCTCTTGAAAAATGCAAACGGCGCTCGAAAAAGTGATTTTGTGAAAAATTATGACAAGCCAAAAATTTGGAAAATTTTGTCACTTTGAAATTTTTCAACATGCGAAATTTTGATATTTCATAAAAAATGCTGCAGGCCTCCGAACTGCACAAAAATTGATGTGGTAAGTCAGTTTGGGATGCGCTTTTCACTTACATACTCAAAAAGGGCCTATGTCTAAAGGTTCGGCCAGGAAGCACTAGAGTTTTTCCCCGCAAAACGCGTAGGGTTTTTCCCCGCACCACTATACATGCTGGCCAAATTTCAGGCAAATCGATTGACGATTGGGTATTACTCGAGATATGAAAAATCGCCTTCCTCAAACTCGGATTTTCCCGTCTTTTTTTCCCGGCGCCATAACTCAAGTAATCCTTCTTGGCGAGGCACTTTTTTATGGTTGTTACATTTGTTTTGGTGGCAATAGAGGCATCCAGTGGCGGATCCAGGAATTTTTTTCGGGGTGGGGGGGGGGCGCGACCCCCCCCCCAATCAACTACAACTACTACAATACAATACAAATTTACTGCTGCGGGGTCTGGGGGCGGCAACCCCCGGAAGCCAGACACTTCTACGTTTTTCGACCCCGGAATATCCTATGAAATCTGCAAGTTTTATCAAAACACACAGTTGCGGGGGTCTGGGGGTGGCAGCCCCCAGAAGCTAGACACCTTTACTGCTTTTGACCCCGGGATAACCCATTTGATTCAGTTGAGAATCAACTGAATTTCATTTCAGGCATGCCTTACTTTGTGCCGTTATATACTGATCAAACCTTTCGCTTTGGCTCTTATAGACTGTTTATTGCTTAACTAATTTATGTGCTCGATTCTTATTTCCGCCATCCGCTACGCTTGTTTTTGCAACGCTTTATGCTTTGATTTTTCGCATACTATGCTGCTCTTAATTGCTTTCGCTTAATTTACTAATTTATACTCATCCACTGCTTTATTTGACTAGTTTCCCCGCTTTGTTTCTTTTTGATCGCTTTATTATATCCCCGCTTTATTTCTTTCTTATCACACCATTTGTTTATTTTACATTATTATTTCAATATGGGGCGATCCGAATCTCTGTCAGATGCCCCGAGCCCAAATATAAACTGCGTAAAGTGCTCCAAAAAAATCGGCGTGGCCGATTGGGTCACTGTTTGTTCGCGGTGCAGTCGCAAATGTCATTACCGATGTGCTGGCTTCGACGACAATATGTTTAAGGCCTACGATAAGATCCGCACAGTAGTCATGTGGCTCTGTCAGCCCTGTGTGGATATCTTAGCAAACTTCGAAAAGCGCCTCACCCAACTTGAGCAAAAAATCGAAGGAAACCGAGGCCAATTTACCAACAGTGCTAGTGACAACGCTCAAAGTGTGAATATGATTTCAACTGATGTTATCAGTGATATTGTCACTGCCGTGATTGATAAGCTAATGCCGCGTCTAAACAAACTGCTAGCCGATTATGTAAACGACGCAATCGAGGCAAATAGCAAATAGCTAAACGTAGTTGTATAAGGTATGAAGGAATACCTAGGCGGGGAACGGGTCAATGATCTAGAAACTGTTCGCGATGTCGCAACCAAAAGTAATATCCCAGCCGACGATATTTGCGAAGTTTTTCGCGATGGCCCGTCTCAAAATGGCCGACCGAAAATTCTCAAGGTTAAGTTCAAAAACTTTCAGTCTCGCCGAACTTTTCTAAGCAAATTCGATACGGTGAAAGGTACTGTCGCCGGTTGCGACAACGCCTGGGTACGTTTTGATATGACGTATTTGCAGCGTCAACGAGATCGCGAGCTGAAAGCAGAGCTGCAACGTCGGCGTGATCTGGGGGAAGACGTCCGTTTGGCCAAAGGCCAAATTGTGGCAAACGTGCCGGGAAACTACCTAGCGGTCCCAACCTAATCAGAAGCAAGAATCCTGTTTACAGTTACTGTTTGTTTTTTAATGCCCAATGTCTTAGTAATAAGTTTAGTGAACTGAAATTTATAACTGATACTTGTGAATATGATGCCCTAGCAATCACTGAAACTTGGCTAATCGACGAAAATGACCCAAATGGTCATTCATCATCCCTGTTTCCCTCCAGTGATAAGTATTCAGTTTTTCGTTGTGACCGAACAGTTAATAACCGGGCTCACGGCGGTGTCGCTGTGCTTTTAAGAAAAAACATACATGTGGGGCATTTTGAATCGATTAGCTACGAGTTTGTCGAGTCGGTGTGGTTGAAAGTGTCGATTAATCAAAAAATCCTTGTTATTGGAGTTATTATATATATCGTTCACCAAATTGCTCGTTAGCTACTAGTATTGAGCTATGTTCAGTTATCAAAAATAAATGATTGGGTAATAAAGATGTCATATTAATGGGAGATTTTAATTTGCCTGAAATTGACTGGAATTCGCTAACTGCTAAAAGTACTGTTGGTGACTTATTTTTGAATACCTTTGCTGAGATAAATTTTTTTCAAACCGTTTTTGAACCGACCCGCTTTTCTAACATTCTTGACTTAGTTCTAACCACTGACTGTTTATTAGTTAATAATCTAACCGTTGGTACCCCCTTCTCTACTAGTGACCATGCCAGTATTACATTTAGTTTAAATATTCCTAAACCGATTACAAATTTATCATCGAAATTTTTTCCAAACTTCAAGAAAGGTGACTATGTGAGCATGAATAATTTTTTAGCTAGTATTGCATGGCATGATCTGTTTGCAAATGTTACTGTTGAGACTATGTGGCAAACTTTTTCAAATATTGTCGATTATGCAGTTGTGCAGTTTGTTCCCTTTGGTAGAAAGCTCTCTTTTAGCCGTTGGAGTAAGCATACAAGAAAGCTATGGTCTGTTAAAAAGAGGCTATGGAAACGGTACAAAAGGACCAAATCTGTTGATGACTTTGCACGCTACAAAATTGCAGCAAAGCAAGCTAGAATCGGCTGTCGACGGGATGTATGGGAAATTGAGCACAAGATCCTCGAAAATAAAAACACATCGGCTTTCTACAAATTCATAAACTCTAAATTAACATCAAAAGATAGTGTCCCATGCTTAATGAAAAATGGAACACCAGAAATGGAGCCTTCTAAGCAAGCATATATTTTTAATGAACAATTTAGTAGTGTTTTAACTACCGATAATGGAGTCTTACCAAACTTTCCCATCAGAACCGTTACTGAAATTAATGATATAGAGATTTCAGAGTATGCTGTTTATAATAATCTAAAAAAGTTACCTTCTAAATTTAGCTGTGGCCCTGACAAAATGCCACCTTTTCTTCTGAAAAAACTTGCCATTTCAATTGCACTGCCTTTATCATTAATATTTTCCGTCTCAGTCAATAGTGCTACATTGCCAAAAAAGTGGCGACAGGCCGTAATTGTACCGGTTTTTAAAAAGAAAGGAAAAAATTCTGACCCTGCAAACTATCGTCCTATAAGCCTTACCTCCTCGTGTTGTAAAGTTCTCGAACACCTAGTAAAAGATCACTTATATACGTATTTAGTCAAACATAAGCTACTGTCCGATAAACAACACGGTTTTTGTAAACGACGTTCTACTTTGACAAACCTCCTGACGACTCTCCATTCGTGGTATACTCAGATCGATAAAGGAAACGTTATACATGCTGTTTATCTTGATTACGCAAAAGCTTTTGATACAGTCTCACACCCTAAACTTTTTCACAAACTTAAAAGTTATGGTATTACGGGTAAAATTTTCGAGTGGATTTCAGCTTTCTTGACTAACAGAACCCAGTCAGTCAGAGTTGAAAATTGTTTGTCTACTGAAGCTCCAGTTACTAGTGGAGTACCTCAAGGTACCGTTCTTGGCCCCTTACTTTTTGTGATTTATATAAATGACCTGCCTGAAATAATTTCTAACTGTGATATCAGTCTATTTGCTGATGATGCCAAAATCTTTAGCGTCTGCAAAAAAAATTGTACGAGTGTTGATCTCCAGGCCTGTCTGACTCGTGTTCACCAGTGGTCCACAACATGGCAACTTCAGCTTGCCTCCCATAAGTGTTCGGTTTTTGTTTTCGGTGGCTCACCTGGTGTACCGTGTCAGTATGCACTTGGAAACCAATACTTACAAATGGAATCATCTGTGAAAGATTTGGGGATTCTGTTGTCAAAAAATTTGAAATTCTCGGCACATCACTATCTAATTGCAAGAAAGGCCATGGGTGTTTCAGCTAGGATCTTTCGCTCCTTTTCTTCCCGTAGTGAAGGTTTTCTCAAACAAATGTTTCTTACATATGTGTTGCCTTTAACGGAATACAACTCACAGATTTGGTCTCCTTATCTACTAAAGGACGTTGATATTGTAGAAAGAGTCTTGCGTACTTACTCCAAAAAAATCCCTAGTCTCAGTCACCTTAGTTATCCTGATCGTTTGAAAAAATTGAGCTTAAAGTCCCTCGAATATAGAAGACTAGAGCAAGATTTAGTTCTAGTGTATCGTATTATTCGTAATATGGATGATTTGCATTTTAATGATTTCTTTTGTTTCTCTCCTGATTTGGGTACTAGAGGACATTGTTTAAAGCTAGCGATACCACACTCAAATTCGAAATTGGAACCTGTTTTAAATTTTTTCAGTTTTAGAATTCCCAAAATTTGGAACCAGTTACCGGAACATGTAGTAACGGCTACGACTTTAAACCAGTTCAAGCTACGACTGAGTTTTGTCGATCTTAGCAAGCATATTAAGGGGCGCGGGGTTAGGTGACCGATAGCGGTCGTCCCGGCCACCTCTATTTGCCATAATGTTTTCTTTACTAACTGCTGTTTTGTTTATTCTGTTTACTTTAATCTTGTTTGCTGTCAGCTGTTTCTGTTATCTTTTTTTATAACTGTTTCTACTAACTTTTCATGATCTGCTACGGACAGAGATAATGGCCGACAGTGATTTTACTAACAGATAGGAACATCGGCTGTAAGGTTCTGTATGGTTTTTGCAGCGTTATTGTAAAGCCGATGGCATTTAGAAATAAATTCGTTCGTTCGCTCGTTCGTTCGTTCGTTCGTTCGGGATATCCTCTAAAATCTGTATCTTTCATGAAAACACACAGTTAAGGGGGTCTGGGGGCGGCAGCCCCCAGAAGCCAAACACTTCTACGTTTTTGACCCCGGGATATTCTCTAAAATCTGCAACTTTTTTCAAACTTTACTAAACTAGAGAGGCGTTACAGTTTCTGTGCCATTGTAAAGCAAAAAGACGACACATTAGCATGTAACGTAAAATTGGAACTAAAAACATCGAAAATTACAAAAGTGATGGGCCGGCATGGGTACTCTAGTAGGTAGACATGCATAGGCTTTGATGAAAGATAATATCAAGCATGAGTAAGCCAGAAAGTTGCAGGGGTCTGGGGGCGGCAGCCCCCAGAAAAAAAAATTGGAGAAATTTTTTATTTTTAGAGCAAATTTGGTCAATTGGAGACGTATCGGAAATTTTTTCGGTTG
The DNA here is from genome assembly GCA_030248245.1 of Trissonchulus sp. WLG1_4. Taxonomy (NCBI): domain Eukaryota; kingdom Metazoa; phylum Nematoda; class Enoplea; order Enoplida; family Ironidae; genus Trissonchulus; species Trissonchulus sp. WLG1_4. Next base: position 71,062 of record JASANF010001052.1, on the reverse strand, counting down.
GGCAATAAAAACCAAAGGGGGGACCCTTGTGTAAAATTTCAGTCTGAAAAAATTTCGGTGGGGGGGGGGGCGCCCCCCCTGGATCCGCGCTTGGAGGCATCATAAAGATTTTGTTCCAAGCTTTTGCAGTTTTGGTTCTACTGGGAGGGGTGAAAGCTCTTTTTTGGACCTCGAAGAAAAAGTCAAAAATATACTAGAGCCGACTTGTGAGAAGTTACGCAAACAGCCCATATCTGATCTCTTGCATGCATGGTCGTGTATATAGTGGGGTTGTAGTGCATCTCCTATTTTGGAGTCAATCGTGTCACTTTAGGCCTGGGGAGGGGGATCGGAAGGTAACTCACGTGTATTATGGGTGGACGCTATATACATATGGGCAGTACGGCCAAGACGGTCATAGAATATATATGGAGGTCTTTTTGTTTTTTCGAATAGATAGATGGAGGTCTGTCGTTTTGTATGCGAATATAATGTGCATTTCAGCTTGATACCGTTGCTTTCAGCCCTGTGATACCGTTGAAAAGATGATTTTTCACGATTTCACTCAATTTATAACGCTTTACTGGATAATCACTCGGTCTGTATTTCAATTTCATCTTAATAATATACAGGTGCAGGGCAGTCAGTTGATATTGTTTGATCTGCGTCGTGTGCGCTGTTTCACTTTGGCAACCCTGGCAAAGTGCCAAAATGGTCAATTTGACCAAATTTTCGAATTTTGTCAGTTTAGTTGAAAAACTGAGGAAAAGGTTAATTTTAGTTGCTGAACGGGAGTATAACATTATTTTGACGAAAAACTATTGTATGGTATATATATACTATAGCAGGCGGGGAAAAAAAACCCGCATTTTCATATTTCGTCATGTAGCTCATAGACTATACGTTTTCACGGGAAACCAAAAAAATCTGTCGTAGGCCTAACCTTGCTCTAAACGCTGGGGACGGTTTCATTTCGCTATCTCTTACCTTTTTTTGGCGGGAAGCCAAAAACTTCCCGGGGAAAAAAACCCATTTGGGGGAAAAAAAACCCATGTGGGGGAAAAAAAACCCACCCCATAAATCACCCGAAAAGTGTGTTGGCGGTAGTTTTTCAACGCTATGGCACGTATTAGGAGTAGTAGAGACCCTTGATACTAAAACTATACGCAGATTTGCTATAGGGCCTTAGGGACACAAGTTTGAAAACTGCCCTTCGCAGCCCATTAAAAAATTTTGAATTTTCAGATTTGAAAACAAAACACCTTAATTTCGCCTGAAAACATTGAAAACAACTAAAAAGTTGTGATAACGCTTCAAATGCATGCAAAATTTGCACTTTATGGCTACTTTTTACGCCATCGACCCTCTGTGGGGGGTACCCTGAGTGGGTGTGACTGGTCGTGACGGGCATATTTTACTTTCGTTCGGTTATTTGGCGTTTAAACAGGATAAATTAATAGATTAAAATTAAAAACGTACAAAAAACTGGCAATAGTACCAGAAAATACAACTTTCCACCCCAAAAGGACCTCAAAATGACAAAGTCCGACTGTTAGGCCCGTATTCCAGAATTCGATCGCGAAAGTGTCAGTTTGCGCATTTGTGCTAATGATAAACGTCTTTTTGCACTACCATGAGTCTTTTGGAGTAGCTACTAGGTTTTTCGACATCACCAGACCATTTTCAAAAAGTGGGTTTTTTCCCCCACATGGGTTTTTTTTACCCCGTCTAATTTCGGTCATGCCCCCCCTCGCACGAAAGAAGGAGGGACCTGCCACTGCGGTCATGAATAGAGGAAGGGTAGTCCTCTGTAAAAGTGTTTTTACATTTGAGCTCTCTTCTCTTACTGCTGAGAAATGAGACTCCAAAATTCACCTCCCTTGGAGCCATGTCGGGTCAAAAATGGGGGGGGTCCAATTTTTGACTCATAAAAAATACCAGCGAGACCCCTTTTGGATACCGCTTATATACGTTTGCCTACAGGGACTGTACTATACGCTGGCAAATTTTCAGACCTGTACCACGTACCCAAGTTCCGGAACTGGGGTGGGTTTTTTTCCCCCAAAAAATGGGGTGGGTTTTTTTCCCCGCCTGCTATACTTAAATAAAAACACAAAATTTGTACAAATTTATACAAAGTACAAATTTTGTACAAAGTGTACAAATTTTATACAAAATTAATTTTTTTTGTGGTTTTAGTTGCCATTTTAGCAACATTTAGGCAGCCTGATGCCTGGGGCCGTATTCTCAAAATTACCTGCAGGTAAAGCTAGGCTAACTTTACCCACAGGTAAAGTGAAGGTAAAGTCGTATTCTCAAACAATGCTTAAAGCCAATGTGATAGCTAAGGTTACCCTTAAGATTCGGTCCTGAAAAGTGCTTTATCTTGTTTCGCAGCTAAAGTTAATGTATTGTGCAAATTTTTAACCTTAACCGTCGACGTTAACCTTGTTTTCAATTTTAACTTTACCTTTACCCACAGAATTAACTTTACCTTCACCTTACCTGTGGGTAAAGTTAGCCTAACTTTACCTGCAGGTAATTTTGAGAATACGGCCCCTGTAGTATCAGTGAAAAAGGTCCCAAATAATTTTTTGAAAAAGTACAAAATTTATACAAAATTTGTACAAAATTTACACAAAATAAGTATATATATACAAATTTTGTACAAAAAATGTACAAATTTTATACAAAAATTCAGAAATTTTTTTGTGGTTTTAGTTGCCATTTTAGAGACATTTAGGCAGCTTGATGCCTGTAGTATCAGTAAAAAACTTCCCAAAAAAAATTTTGAAAAAGTTCAAAATTTGTACAAAAAATGTACAAAAATCATACAAACATGTTTGAACAAGAAGTACAAACTTTGTACAAAATTTATATAAACTTGCAATTTATAAATGCAGTTGGGGGGGGGAAATAGTGGACCTATTTTTTTGAGTAGAGCACCTTGGGGGAAGCATTTTTGCTTCAAGAACCCCTATTTCATTTTTTGGATTTCCTGAGATACGACCCCCCCCCGAAATCTGAACCCTCAGTGAGGGACGTTTTCGCAATTTTTTTCCGAAGCTCTTGTTTTTTCCGTTCTAATCGTGACTAAATGGTGACAGATTATTGGTTACAATCTTTTAGAATCAAAACAAAGGCTCTATGACCGGGTTCCTGCCGAAAAATTGGCCAAATTCGCCGGAAACGTCCAATTTTTGACCAAATTCAAACTTGGTCTTAATTTAGGCTTGGGCTTAGGCTTAGGCTTAGTATGGGGCTTAGGCTTAGGCTTAGTATCAGGCTTAGGCTTAGGCTTAGGTTCAGGCTTAGGCTTAGGCTCAGGCTTAGGCAATAAAAAATCGAAATTTTCAGAAAAAATCCTGCCAGCTTAGCCTAGAGAATCCTGCCAACTAAGCCTAGACGATGCCTTAAAACCTCATAACGCACTCAAAACTATCCTAAAACAAAAATTATAGCCATTTTTGGCTTCGAACTTCGGCCTACGTTCACTTCCAGAAACACTGAAAATGCAATTTTTAAGGGGTTATAGCTCAGAAAATCCAAATTTGTGGATAGGGGTTCTATTACAAAAAATGCTTCCCTCAAGGTGCTCTACTCCAAAAAATAGGTCCACTATTTTCCCCCCCCAACTGCACTTGATCCGCACTCTGAGTACAAAATTTATACAAAATTTATACAAAATTTGTACAAATTTTATACAAAAAAGTAAAAAATTTATACAAACTTGCCAAGGTAGAAATACAAAATTTATACAAAATTTTTTGTACATTTTTTGTATAATTTTTGTACTTTTTTGTATAAATTTTGTACTCATTTTTTTTCCTGTACCACGGCTACGCCCCTGCATGCGACATCTAAATGTTTCATTATTTCAAGACGAAAAACATTAAGATGCCACGATGATGATGCTAATAACATTGTAACATTCCAAACACACATAATAATAAAAAAAATAACAGATGAATATATGACTAACAATTAACAAACAATTAACAAATACATGGTCTCGCCCGGGTTTTTGTTATTATTATTATATTATATTATATACTAACACAACGCAACACAGACACCACAGAACAACAACACGGCAGCCTTTCTGCAACAACTACATGCCAGTCACGTTACACATTAGAAATTATTACTTGAAGTTTTAATGTCATCTACTGTTTTATTAACCTAAACGATCTAGCATTAATCTTAAAAAAGTCATTACACATTAAAAATAGAACTGAGCGTTTAATAGCTGTATACAGTAAAGAATTTAATTGGGAATAATGTTGTACTAGTGTTCTTCTGTGTATTCTCACTGGCCTGTGTAAGCGAGAGAAAGGCTGCCACCATGTTTTGTATGTTTCAGCTTCTAGCCAATCAAGCACGGTAAATTAGAAATCGTTTACGTAATGCAATGTGGCGAATGTTCGTGATGTGCGTGTTAGTCAGTTATATTTTTTGTTTTTTTGTTATTGATATTGCAGTATTTTTTATTTGCAGTGTTCGTGAGGCTTCATATTGTCAGAAATCTCAGAATTCGCCGTTTTTATTTACTGGAACTTTGTATGTTCGGTGGAAAACCTAGATCGGTATTCGGTATACATGTATATTCGGTTGAAAACTCAGATCGGTAATCTGGAATTTCCTCTAGTATCATTCGCTTGCATAGGAAAGCCGGTGTTCCGAATTTTCTCTGAATGTTTTAGGTAATTCGGAGGTTATTAGGAGCTTTTTAGACATATTTCGTAGCGTTTTCGGACAGTTTAATTGAAAATTGTATGTCTAAATTTTGTCCAAAAAAAATCTGAAACTATTCTCAAAAATTGGACTTTAAGGCAAAATTCGGTCTTTTTAATACTTTTTAATATATATATATATATATATATATATATATATATATATATATATATATATATATATATATATATATATATATATATATATATATATATATATATATATATATATATATATATATATATATATATATATATATAAAGCCTATGATAAAAAGCCTATAAAGCATTTTTAATATATAATATAAATAGCCTATAAAATTAATTAGACAAATGGGGTAACTATTTGATTTTGATGATTTTCGGACATAATTTTTTCTCAAATTGTCTTAAATATATTTTAATTTCAAGGAGTCAGTTTTGGAGTGTTTTCACAGAATTTTAAGACATTGAAATTGTCCGAATTTTGTGTAAACTCTGTCTTAAATAAACTCCAATGTTTGAAAACAGTTTCACAGATTTTTCGAACAAAATTCATGCATCCGAATTTTCTATTAAATTGTTCGATAACGCTACGAATTATCTGTAAAAAGCTTTTAATAACCTCCGAATAACCTCAAAGTGTAAGACAGTGTTTTAGAGAAAATGCAGATCACCGGTTTTGCTGTGTTGCACTTGAAATTCGGGCAGTGAATTCAACTGTTATTATAGCCAGTGGCGGATCCAGGATGAAATTTGTTGGAAGTGGGGACGAAATTTTTTTTCTAATTTTTTCGTTTATTTTTAAGTTTCTCACGAAAAGAAATTTGGTCGCATTAATAAACACCTCAACACAGGAAAACCAGCAATCCGATTTCCGTATAAATCACAATATGTCTTAATTTTGCATGAATTCAATGTAACAAGTAGGCCCCAAAAGGGGCAATGTTCTTTCCCCGGTGTCTACCGTTCAAGTTTAATTGATTTGTATCTATTCCCCTGCTGAGGTAACCCTGAACTACCTACGTATGTACGTACATTTACAAAAAAGTGCTGCAGGATGTTAAGCATCCCGCTGCAGCGAGCCATTCAGCCCAAATTACGCTTTGATCTGAGCTGAGCACATCAGCTCTAAGAAGCGATAAACAGTGTTATCCAGGGGCTCTTATATACTGCTGGTGAAACATTACGGTGCCGAGGCTGAAAAAGCACACTACAACACTCTACATCGATTATTGATTTTTATTATGCATATATGCAGACAAAAATCAGCAGCCAACTCCCAGGCTGAAAACACACACAAAACATATAGGCTATGCAGCCTGCTCAGCAGCGTTTAGCGCTGCGAACAGTTAGTTTCAAAACAATAGTTCTCTAGAAGGAACAAAAACGTTAAAACAAATTTCGGATGAAATTAAGGTGCCCAAAATTGATTGGTTTGGAGCATGGATTGATGAACCAATCAATAGGGTATAGGGATCACTGGTTTTCCTGTGCAAGTGTGCAATAGCGAAAAAATGGTGGAAAATGGGTTTTTAACTGCCAAAAGCTACACCGATTTGCATATTTTGTTCAAAAACTGCTAATTTTTGACCCGAGAAGCATAAAAGTGAAAGTGTGGCTCAAAACACAGAAAAGTACGCAAACGATCGACCGGCGAGCTTCCAGAAGGAAAGCAACTAGCAACTCTGGAAAGTATGCGAAGTATTTTGACATTACAAGACCACTTTTATTACATTTGACCATTACCAGACCAGAATTCACTAAAATGTCACTTTTGTAACGGTTCAACAGCTAAGACGACACACTGCCACAGGAAAACCGGTGATCCGAATACACCGTCTTACACTTTTAGGAGGACATTTACATTTGGAGGATTTTATAGATATTTCGTAGCGTTTTCGGACAATTTAGTTGAAAATTCGGATGTATGAATTTTGTCCAAAATTTTGGGAAACTGTTTTTAAAATTGGAATTCAAGACAATTTTGACAAAATTCGGACATTTTTAATGTCTTAATTTTCTGTTAAAACTCTCCAAAAATGGTTCCTTGAAATTAAGATAAATTTAAGACAATTTGAAAGAAAATGAAGATGTCCAAAAAGCATCTCAAATTTACCTATTTCTGTCTAATAGATTTTATATATATAGGTCTTTTATAAAAAAATAAGACATCTTAAAAATGTCCGAATTTTGTCTGAATTTAGTCTTAAATAATTTCCAGGTTTTCGGTCAATTTAGGCATCCGAATTTTCAATTAAACAGTCCGAAAACGCTACGAAATATGTATGCTAAAGCTCTGTTAAAGTAAAAAAATAGATTTTCAGTTTGTCTAATTTTTAGTTTCTCTAATCCACATTTCTTATTATTTTTCAGGTAGATTTTAAATCTTCATTGTGTTGCCTGTAATTTGTTTTTCTGCTCATCAATAATTTGGTAGCTGAATCATGGGCAAAGAGAAGACTCATATCAACATCGTCGTCATCGGCCACGTCGACTCTGGCAAGTCCACCACCACCGGACATCTCATCTACAAATGCGGGGGTATCGACAAGAGAACCATCGAAAAATTCGAGAAAGAAGCTCAGGAGGTATGTTCATATGCTACAGTGCATCGTTTTTATTTTTAGCATTTATATATGTATTTCGCGACCTCATGGTCATGATAGTGCATTGTTTTAATATTGTGTTACTGTACTTTGTACACCGCAGACATTTCGTATAAAGTTTTTAGGTGTACTATATATGGTGTTACGTCGTAGGCCAGTAGAGTATTTAGTCCAATCACGGATTGGACTAGGCAGGCTAGTAGAGGATCCGCAACTGGTCTAGGCCAGTAGAGTATCAAACATAGACTCTTGGAAGGTGACAATGCAGCAAGTTAAAAGGGCAAATGGCTGCAAGAACAAAGAGGTGAAAGGTCAAATATATCAGGTGTTATGCAGGAAATTTTAACAATGACATTATTTGGTGTCAAATTTGAGGGGTGGGGCGTGTCCCGGTGTCCAGATGTGCAGGTTCGGTGGGAGGGGAATTCAAACTTACATTTTTTCAATGTAAAAACACGTTTTTATAGGTTTTCGAACGCTCTGAGTTCATTTTTAGCACATTCGAAGCAAAAAGAACGTGGATTTATTGCTTTTCAAAAAAAATTGTCGAAAATTAGATACAGTCGTAATATCAGTCTGAAGTTTGATCATCATAACGTATAATAATATATTTAATTCAGCTTTGTTTTCAAAATATTCTGCTCATTTATACCAAAAATGTTAATTTTTCAAACTATATAATAGACGAATTATGCATCGTTAAACTGAGCTTACATATAAATTGTTTCGTTTTGCATAGACAATAAACTAATTACATTTTCCGACAAAAAAATAGCCATTTTTAGTTAAAAAATAGTCATTCTAGTTAAAAAAGTGGGGGGGTGTCGGGGTGGGGGGGGGTTTTTGGGGGGGGGTGGGTGTTTTTTTTTAAAAAAAAAAAAATTTTTTTTTTAAAAAAAATTTTTTTTTTTTTAAATTTTTTTTTTTTTTTTTTTTTTGGGGGGGGGTTTGGGGTTTGGGGGGGGGGGGGGGGCGGGGGAAGTGTGGGGGTGTGCGGGTTTTAATTGGGGGGGGGGCTGCCCCCCCCCGACCCCCCCATGTACATCTGTGGTAAAAGGAGCAATTTTTAATAATGAAGAATACCATAAATACGAATTCAAAACGTCACTGCTGCTCAGCATCACGCTGGCGCTGACAGCCAATTTCGGGTCAAAACAACAGCTAGTAGCAAGTATCCTTTTATTTGATGCAAGCAACTAAGACTAAGCCTTTCCTAGCCCACCTAATAAGCCTAAGCGTGAGGCCTAAATTCAAGAAAAAACCTGCTAAGAAGCATCAGGAATACCTTTACCGCACTAAAAACCCCAACTAGCTTCATATTTTGAAAAATTTTGGAGCTATAGCCCGGAATTTGTACTAAACATTATATATATATATATCAGGGATCGACCGGAACCCTAAAACTACCGGAACCGGAACCGGAACCACCTAAAAACCTAAAAATACCGGAACCGGAACCCCCTTCAAAAAGACCGTATATTTTGCAATATTTTCAAACAAAATTTTTTTGTTTAGTTTTGCTCACATTTTCATATGCAACCCTTCTATACACTTTTGACTTTCTATACGATAATTTAGCACTTTAATTCGCAATGCAAACGCAAGATCAGTGAGCCACAGGTTGCAGGGGTCTGGGGGCGGCAGCCCCCAGAAAAGAAAAAGATTTTTTAACTGTTTACGCCGAATTTGGTCAACTAAAGACGTATCAGAAATTTTTTCCGACAGGAAAATTAAAAACTAAACATGGGAACGTCACATCAGACAGTGTATTATACAAGAAAGTTCAGCATAATGTACTTTTGTAGACATGCATAGGCTTTGATGAAAGATACATAATAACAAGGACTAGTCAGCCATAGAGATACAGGGGTCTGGATACGGTCGCCCTCAGAAAAAAAATCGAGAACTTGAGAACTGGATTTTTAGGCAAAATTTGGTCAATTGGAGACGTATCAAAAAAATTTTTCGGCGGGGCGGTGCCCCTTCCCGTGTTGCCAATTTCTTAAAATTCAACCAAAAAGGGGGGGGTCGCGGCCCCCCCTATCTACGCCCTTGGGTCTGACTTGGGTGTTGGGTCAGGTTAATTTTCGCTGGGTCCAGTTTGGTTTGGTTTTTTTTTTTTTTTTTGTTTTTGGTTTTTCCGGTCCCCCCTTTTTTACGTCTTCTGAGAAGCTGAGGAACGACGAAAATTTAAGAGATTTCTTGTAATTAAAACCCTCTAAAGTCCACAGGGAAATCAAAAAAGGGGGGGAGGGACCCACTCGTGGACCCCAAAAAAAACCCTGACTTGGAGAAAATTGGTGGGCGGGGGTGGCTGTACCGCGCCCTCTCTCCTAAATGTTAGATAGTAAGGTTTACACAGATTACATAATTTTTCAGTGTAGCGTGAAAAACCGTGGACCTTCGACCTTCGGCTTTCATTGAGCTAGTTGAAGTATATAATACAAGAAACTGGACACAACAAGCACGGCATTGTTGATAAAGAATAAGCACTGCAACATAAGAATGCTAGAATAAAAAATCAGAAGCTACATATTTGTATGTAGTACTAGTATTACTAGTACTATAAATATTACAATATTCGTTTTAAGACAATAAAGCACAAACGATAACAATGTATTAAGCTATAGTCTGACCAAAAAGTGTATGTACGGAACTTCATTGCTTCATAGCAGCTTAGTCGTTTGAGGTAACCCCCATAATGTATATATCATTCGAAAGCATTTTTGATGGAGATTTTGATGAATTTGAAATATTTGAAAAAAATTTGAGTCAAAATTTTTAATTCAAATAAAATCGATTTTTTCCGCCTATTTACAGGAAACCTAATGTATTATATATCATTCGATAGCCCATTCTATTCTGCGTCTAACGATATATACAACATCACTATAGCATGCACCTGTCAAAAATTATCGATTTTTTTCATTTTTGATTTTTCCATTGAAAACGTCATTTTTGGCCTTTTTTATTCGCTGTAACTCAGCAAATACTCAACCAAATCTGACAAATTTTGCCTCAATAGACGCGCTGTGACCTTGCGCAGTCTGTGAAAGTAATAAAATTTCAAAATTTGATACTAAATTTTTCAATATTTGTCAGTTTTACAGTCATTTTTCAGCAATTTTAGTTCAAGATTAGTTAAAATAATTAGTACCACATTAAAGTTCAGTTCTTTAGCTTTCATTTGATACTAAAAACATGTGCTTTTGATTGGTTTGAGCAAAGTTATGCAGCAAAAAGATTTTCATTACTTGTCAAAAATTAGTGCTTGATGAGCATGTCATGTGCATGCGTTCAAACATTCTACACGCTGATATGCGTGTATCAGGGTTGGCGCGATAGCGCCAAACCCTAGAATAGGATTCACACACCATATTGCGAGATTTTAAAATGAATTTTTTTAATAACTGAAAATTTATGCAAGCAAATCTGTTTTAATTTGGTATGTGTACTTGCCTGGGGGACGGCTACATGCTGGCCAAATTTCAGGCAAATCGGTTGGGTATTACCCGAGATATGAAAAATCGTCTCCCGCAAACTCGGATTTTTCCGTCTTTTTTTTTTTCCCGGTCGCAAATCTCAAGAAATACACATTGGCGGGGCACTTTTTTGTGCTATTTATATTCAATCTGGTTGGGAATAGAGGCATTAGCAAAATGGTGTTCTAGACTTTTGCCGTTTTGGCTCTGCTGGGAGGGGGGAAACCCCTTTTTTGGGCCTCGAAAAATGGCAAAGTCCGGTAAAAATATGTGCCAGCTTTTGAGACGTCACGCAAACAGCCCAAGTCTGATCTTTTGCATGCATGGTAGTGTAGTGGGGTTGTAGTGCATCTGCTATTTTGGAGTCGATCGTGCCACTGTAGCGCTGGGGAGGGGGCTCGGAAGGTACTGTACGTGTATTATGGGGGTAGGCTACCTACGGGCAGTGCAGCCAACACGGTTATAGATGGAGGCCTGTCGTCTTGTATTCGAATATAAACCCATATACTGTGCATTGCAGCGTGCTATTAGTTTTGTTGTCAGACTTACGTAGTAGCCAGAACTGGTGCACCCCCCTGTGATATCGTTGAAAACATGATTTTTCATGATTTTCTCAATGTATAACGCTTTAATGGGTAACTGCTCGTTCTGTATTTCTATTGCAACGTAATATATATGTGCAGGGGTATCATTTGATACGTTTTGGTCTGCGTTGTATGCTCTGTTCCACTTTGGCAACCCTGGCAAAGTGCCAAAATGGTCAATTTGACCAAATTTTTGAATTTTTTCAGTTTTGTCAAAAAACTGCGAAAAGGGGTAATTTGAGGTGCTGAACGCGAATATAACGTTATTTTGACAAATTAATTAGTATTTCCTTCCAAAATAGTGCTCAGTGGTCAGGTACGGTTGTGTGTACTATACATAGGAAATATGTAGGCAGTACAGCCAAAACGGTTACAGATGAAGGCCTGTCGTCTTGTATTCGAATATAAACCCATATACTGTGCATTGCAGCGTGCTGTTAGTTTTGTTGTCAGATTTACGTAGTAGCCAGAACTGGTGCACCCCCCCCCCCCTGTGATTCCATTGAAAAGATGATTTTTCATGATTTTCTCAATGTATAACGCTTTAAGGGATAACGGCTTGTTCTGTTTTTCTATTGCAACTTAATATATAAGCCAGGCGTGTCAGCTGATACTGTTTGGTACGCGTCGTAAGAACTGTTCCACCTTGGCAATCCTGGCAAAGTGCCAGAATGTCAAACTGACCAAATTTTTGAATTTTCTTAGTTTTGTTGAAAAACTGTGAAAAAGGTTAATTTGAGGTGCTGAACGTGAATATAACGTTGTTGTGAGGAATAAGAATTGTTTTCTTCTAAAAAAGAAGCAGTGTGGCCAAGACAGTTACAGATGGACTCCTGTCGTCTTTTATTCGAATATAAACCCACTCCTGTCGTCTTGTACTCGAATATAAACCCATATATTTACTGTGCATTGCAGCGTGCTATTTGTTTTGTTGCCAGATTTACGTAATAACCAGAACTTGTGCAACCCCCGCCCCTTGTGATACCGGTGAAAACATTTTCATGATTTGAAGCTGAATCTCTCAAGCGGAAAAATGGATAGGATTATTATAAAAATGCCCTTCACAGAAGGGCAGCAATGTTAGTAGAATAGGAAAGCGGAAAAATGCTAATATGCTTGTTAAACACCCAGGACAAGTTTTGCCGCCGAATAGGAAAACGCAGCTTGCTAAATGAAGCGGACAAGAGTTGTGTCAGAATAGGAAAACGCAGCTTTTTAAATGAAACGGACAAGACTTGCGTCAGAATAGCAATCGCCCTGCGACACGTCAGTGCTTTCTGCACCCTATTCGCGCGAACTAATCAGCCATTATCATAAGCTGCTCTGTTGCCGAAAAAGTATAGTATACATAGCTGGTTCTTGATGTTATTTACAAAGGCAAGCCATGACCGGAATGAACATTCTTGTAATGAGTCGTACATTCACAAGAATCATTAATCGATCATAGCGGTCATTCGTTTTTATTTTTACACATACGTTATACGTACATGTGTTTAATCATCATAAACATTTAAGTAGACTAAGCTTCGTGTTGAATATTAGTATGTACTTGCTGTGAAATGTTTATTTAAAATATGTCATTCGTAACTTTCGGGAAAGATGTTTACAAAAATAGATATGTATGTAATATGTGAAGAAATTTAAATTAAGTAACTGTATATCTACTTTACACTACAAGTCCTGACATGTGAATATGTGATAGTATATAAGCGGCAAGAATGCTTTTCCTGGTTATTCGCGCGAATAGGGTGCAGAAAGCACTGACGTGTCGCAGGGCGATTGCTATTCTGACGCAAGTCTTGTCCGTTTCATTTAAAAAGCTGCGTTTTCCTATTCTGACACAACTCTTGTCCGCTTCATTTAGCAAGCTGCGTTTTCCTATTCGGCGGCAAAACTTGTCCTGGGTGTTTAACAAGCATATTAGCATTTTTCCGCTTTCCTATTCTACTAACATTGCTGCCCTTCTGTGAAGGGCATTTTTATAATAATAAATTTTTGTGGGCGCACACATTCTGTGAATACTGATTTATTTTTTGCATAACTTTGCTCAAACCAATCAAAAGCACATGTTTTTAGTATCAAATGAAAGCTAAAGAACTGAACTTTAATGTGGTACTAATTATTTTAACTAATCTTGAACTAAAATTGCTGAAAAATGACTGTAAAACTGACAAATATTGAAAAATTTAGTATCAAATTTTGAAATTTTATTACTTTCACAGACTGCGCAAGGTCACAGCGCTTCTATTGATGCAAAATTTGTCAGATTTGGTTGAGTATTTGCTGAGTTACAGCGAATAAAAAAGGCCAAAAATGACGTTTTCAATGGAAAAATCAAAAATGAAAAAAATCGATAATTTTTGACACTTGCATGCTATAGGGATGTTGTATATATCGTTAGACGCAGAATGGAATGGGCTATCGAATGATATATAATACATTAGGTTTCCTGTAAATAGGCGGAAAAAATCGATTTTATTTGAATTAAAAATTTTGACTCAAAATTTTTTCAAATATTTCAAATTCATTAAAATCTCCATCAAAAATGCTTTCGAATGATATATACATTATGGGGGTTACCTCAAACGACTAAGCTGCTATGAAGCAATGAAGTTCCGTACATACACTTTTTGGTCAGACTATAGTGTACTGTATATTTAAATTTATATGTATATACATGTATAAGTATGCAAGATGTATATATACGCGTATAGTACATATGTTGAACGCATGAGCTTTGATGAAAGAGAATATTAAACAAGACGAAGACTAAACTAGCCATATACAGAGTCGCAAGAGGTTCGCCAGAACAAAATCTGAAGAAACTTTTGATTTCTAGGCCGATTGTGGTCAGTTGGAGGCCTATCGGAAAATTTTCATGGACGAACACAAAATTAAAAGCAAAATCCTTTGTCAGAGAATTAGTGGTTCCGGTTCCGGTTCCGGTACTTTTAAAATACCGGAACCGGAACCAAAAAGTACCGGAACCGGAACCGGAACTCCGGTCGATCCCTGATATATATACTTGCGCTGTAACGCTTCAATCAGCCTGATCCTGGTGGTTCAGAAAAAGTTTTGTAACTTTTCAAACCTGAACCGATTTGCACAATTTTTTCAGCATTTAGTAGCTTAGAAGTTAGTCTCTCAATGGTAGCAGCAGGTTTTTATTTGATTCAGTATTTTTGCCTAAATCCATTTTTGCGCGAAAAATTTCATGTAAAGTTTAATTTTTGGACAAAGTTTGATTTCCAGCTTAAGCTTACATTCTACAAACTTTTAACCTACCCTATTCGAAAGAGCGTTCAATTTTGACCTCCCCTAGGTTTGGGGGATACAGGGGGACTCCAGATCATTAGTCGAAAAAATGTCGTTTTTCCGACTTATTCCACCCCTAAGGGTTTTAACACCAATAATTTCACTCTAGATTTTTATTAAAAGGGGCGACAGCTATTTTGGGGGCTAGAGATCAGATTGGGGACTTGGCTGACGATGGGGGTTCTATATTTTTAGTAAAAGATGGGGTAGGAAGCGATTTATGGGCAAAAATATTGTAGTAAAATTAATTAACGGTATTTCAACGCTTTGTTAATAACTTGCACCCATTTTCTCTTTTAACTTGCCGAATTGTCACCTTGCAAAAGTCTCTCGTGAGTCGTGATTGATACTCTACTGGCCTAGACCAGTTGCGGATGCTCTACTGACCTACGACATGATATAAGTTGTCCAGAAGTATATATTATATATATATATATATATATATATATATATATATATATATATATATATATATATATATATATATATATATATATATATATATATATATATATATATATATATATATATATATTAGCGATCGGCCGTAGCCTCCGGCTCCGGCCGGATTTGGCCCCACCGGCTCCTGCCGGAGCCATCCAAAAATTAGCCGGATGCTGAACCGGAGGTAAATTCTCTGAGCGACCCATACTCATCTAGATTGCAGTAAGAGTGGCAAGGGTCCCCCCTTTCGTTTTTATCGCCCGGCCTAAAAAAATTCTGATACGTCTCCAGTTGGCCAAATTTGGCCTAAAAATCAATCAATCGCCAATTTTTTTCCGGGGCTGCCGCCCCCAGACCCCTGCAACTTTGGGGTTTACGATTCCTTGTCTACAAGAGTAAATAATTATGCTGCATTTACTTGTGTAATACACTGTCTGATGTGACGTCAGTCGCTCCCATCATTTGTTTAAATTTTCCTTTCTGATACGTATCCAGTGGGCCATATTCGGCCTGGAAATTGAAAAAATCTCCAATTTTTTTCTGGGGGCTATCGCCCCCAGACCACTGCAACCTATGGCTCAGTGATCTTGCGTTTACAATCCGCGTCTACATAAGTACTAAAATCAGAATAAAACTTCATGACGATTAATAGAGCTTGATGATAAAAAAATAAAAACGACGTTCAGAAAATAAAAATGACGAAGCTTTGCCGAAAAGTTTTGAGCAAATATTGACGCTGCTTTGACAAAATTTGGCCTAAAACTTGAAAAAAATCTGTTTTTTTGGGGGGGGGGGGGGCTGCCGCCCCCAGACCCCTGCAACTTATTGGCTTACTTTTCTTTGTTAATAACTTTAACCAAAGCCTCTGCATGACGTTCTGCTTCGACGTGATTTGCATTCAATATCCCGGGTTGAAAAAAATTCTGATACGTCTCCATTTGACCAAGTTTGGCCTGAAAAATTCTCCAATTTAGCTATATCGTTAGCTTCTGGACCCTATCCCCCCCATTTTTGTAATTTCGGTGTCTGAAGGTCCCATTTTACGTTCGATTAGCATTAGCATTTTGCATTCGATTATTCGAAAAATTACCATTGTTTTTTACCGAAGTATGTGTCGTTCTTTGCGTTAAAATCGAACTTAAGTGCATTTTAACATGTTTCAAAAATGAAAAGTCATCCCCCCGAAATTTTTTCCTGGCTACGCCACTGCCACTGCATACATGTATACAATTTTTGGCCATTATGATGAAGTTGTTGTAAACATATCGTAAGGTCGAGAAGAAGATGGATGATAGATTATTATTAAACATTAGAAAATTTTTCATCATAAGGGTATCAATTTCGACCTAGCTCCGGCTCCGGCAAATTAATTTACCTCCGGCTCCGGCTCCGGCCGGCGCAAAAATCCTGCCTCCGTCCGTTCGCTAATATATATATATATATATATATACATTATGTATATATATATATATATATATATATATATATATATATATATATATATATATATATATATATATATATATATATATATATATATATATATATATATATAATATATATATCAGTGGCGGATCCAGGAATTTTTTTCGGGGGGGGCGCGCCCCCCCCCGCACCAATCGGCCATTAGAAATACAAGACAATACAAATTTACTGGTGAGGGGGTCTGGGGGCGGCAGCCCCCAGAAGACAGACACCTTTGCTGCTTTTGACCCCGGGACATACATGTATATATGAGGGGGGGGATGGGGGGGACCCCCCCAAATCGAGGACCCGGGGGGGAGGGTCCCCAAAATTTGGGCAAAATTTTGAAAAAATGGCACTTTTCTAAATTTTTAGAAAATTTTGCAAAACTTAGGGTATTTTTGGTCGATCTGGGGGGAGCCGGGAGGGTCCCCAAAATTTGGCCGGAGAGGCCCCCCCCCAAAACTTTGACCCCGTTACATGTATGCCCCGGGATACACTCAAAAATCTGTATCTTTCATCAAAACACACAGTTGCAGGGGCCTGGGGGAGGCCGCCCCCAGAAGCCAGACACTTTTTCCCGTCCAAGAAATCTGCATTATCAAATGGGGGCTGGGGGCGGCAGCCCCCAGAAGCCAGACACCTATTTAGGGAATTTTTTGATTTTTAGGCCTAATTTGGTCAATTGGAGACGTATCGAAAATTTTTTCCGGTTGGACCATAAAAGCCAAAGGGCAACCCTTGTGTAAAATTTCAGTCGGAAACAGTTTCGGGAGGGGGGATTCCCCCCATCCCCCCCTGGCTACGCCCCTGTTGCTGTGGAGAGTTTTATTTTAAAACCGCTCCGTTCACTATGCAGCAATTAGCAAAACGATAGATTGAAATGCAAAAAAGTGAGTTTTTCAATTTTAGGTTGAATTCGGTCAAGTGGAAGTAGTATCAATTGTTGTTAACCACTGTTAAATAAACACACTGTCAGTTGCGTAGCCAGAAAAGAGGAATGACTTTTTGCAATGGGTTAAAATGCACTTTTTAGTAATTTTAACACTTCCCATGGCAAACGCAAGATCACTAGGCCACATTTTGCCGGGGTCTGAAGATTTTTCAATTTTTAGCCCGAATTTGGTCAACAAAAGACGTATCAGTATTTTTCCAACAGAAAAATTAAAAGAAAAGATGGCAACGTCACATCAGAGTATCATACAGTGTATTACACAAGTAAATGCAGCATAATGTACTCTAATCGGTAGACATGCATAGGCTTTGATGAAAGATAATACCAAGCACCAGTAAGCTAGAAAGTTGCGGGGGTCTGGGGGCGGCAGCCCCCATGAAAAAATTGGAGAAAAATTTTTAGAGGAAATTTTGTCAATTGGAGACGTATCGGAAATTTTTTCGGTCGGGCAATAAAAACCAAAGGGGGGACCCTTGTGTAAAATTTCAGTCAGAAAAAATTTCGGGGGGGGCGCGCGCGCCCCGCGCCCCCCCCCCCTGGATCCCGCGCTCACACACATATATTTATATATATATATATATATATATATATATCATATAGATATATATGTATATCAGGGATCGACCGGAACCCTAAAACTACCGGAACCGGAGCCGGAACCCCCTTCAAAAAGACCCTATATTTTGCAATATTTAAAAAATTTTGTTTACTTTTACTCACATTTTTTATATGCAACCCTTCTATACACTTTTGATTTTCTATACACTAATTTTGCACTTTATTTCGCAGTGCAAATGCAATATCAGTGAGCCATACATTGCAGGGGTCTGGGGGCGGTAGCCCCCAGAAAAAAAATGGAGATTTTCTAACAGGTTACACCCACACATGTGCAGCTAAGGAAATCTGGGGGGGAGCCGTCGACCGGGGGGGGGGTGCGGAGCAACTTTTCCGGCGAATTTTCCTTCGTGAGCCACCAAATTTGCTCCTCGGTCGCTCAATTTAGCTTCGCGAGCTACTTTCAAAAAATAAAAATTCTGGGGGGAGCGGAGTCCGGTTGGGGGGGGGACCAATCCCCCCCCCACGCCCATGCATGGTTACACCGAATTTGGACAACTAAAGACGTATCAGAAAATTTTCAAGAAAATTTTACAAGAAAGTTCAGCATAATGTACTTTTGTAGACATGCATAGGCTTTGATGAAAGATAATAACAAGGACTAGTCAGCCATAGAGATGCAGGAGTCTGCATACGGTCAACCTCAGAAAAAAATTCGAGAACTTTTGGATTTTTAGGCAAAATTCGGTCAATTGGAGACGTATCAAAAAATTTTCGGCGGGGCGATAAAACCAAAGGGGGGACCCTTGTTGACAATTTCTTAAAATTCAACCAAAAGACCAACCCTATCTACGCCCTTGGGTCTGACTTGGGTGTTGGGTCAAGTTAATTTTTGCTGGGTCCAGTTAAGAGAACTTGAGTCTGGAGCGATCGACCGGAGGCTCCGGCTCCGGCAAAAAAAGTGCCGGAGCCGGAGAATTTTTACTGTTCAGAATTTGGCAAAAAGTTCATATTTTGAGAAAAAAATCACAAGGTTAACGCAGCGGTTAGTCGGTTACAGTATATATATACTTTATTACTGCCAGTTGTAATGGCGGTGACTACCCCTCTCTAGCATTATGTATTTTTACGTCTCTAATTGACTAAACTCGGCCTAAAAATCAAAAGTTTCTCACACTTTTAATCCATGGGCTGCCGCCCCCAGACCCCTATAGGCTTGTTTGTAACTACGTGACTTAGTGACTTGAACTTGACTTTTAGCTCTGATGTTTTCGGCCGGTCAAATTTAGTACAATGTTTGCATATGCTGTTATTTCGCAATTTTTGTGTTAAAATAGCAAAAAAGTTCATTTTTACCCATTCCAAAAATTAAAAAATCAGTCCCCCCCGTAAGTTTTTTCCTGGCTACGCGACTGGTATAGCCTAAATTACAGGGGTGAGGGGGCTGTAATCCCCGGAAGCTAGATACATTTATGGCATTGTATCTTCTACAAAGTGTATATAATTTTTTCCAAATTGTCTATTTTTTGGGTGTAATATAAGCTTCTTGACAATTTTGCAAGGTTTGACTAAAAGGGGGAGGTGAGGTCCGAGGTTCAGACGAACACCCTGAACAACCCCCTCCCTCTGACTCCTGACTACGCCCTTGGCACCGCAGTCAAAATATACTGCTTAATTTGAATAAATTTTTGACTTTTTGTCAATGTTGATGAAAATTTTTTGTGAGATCACCTAAAACGGGACCAGTCAGTGGCCAACTATATACTGGTCGTATGAGTGTGTATAATATAACGACATATATATGTATAGAAATGGGGCGTGACTAGGGATGGAAGTCTCGGTTTTTTTTCCGAGACCGAGACCACGAAACCGAGACCAAATTCCGAGACCGCCAAAACCGAGACTTTGGGTCATTTTTTGCCATTTTTTCACCTATTTGTTTGATGACTTATTACAAGTTTTTAGGTAAACTTGCAAGACCATTGTCAGACACCTTATGTATATATAACTAACAGCAACATCACGGCAATGTTGGTTACGTTCCTGGTTATTTCCTCCTTTTGTGTGGATGTGGGGCCGTGTCTACTTAAATACTGTGAATTTTGAAATTTTGACCTCTGTCGCAAAGCAGACGCAATTTGTCCTTGTTCACGCCAGAAAATAGCAATTTCAGACACTGTTTGGCTGAATTTAGTTAAAAATCGCTCAGCTTGTTTTGGAGTTACCAATGTTCTGCTAAAATATACACCCAAGATAAAAAGGGTTTTTAGCTCAAAAATTAGACCTGCGCGTCGTGACGCTCTTTCATTCTTTGCCTCCGGCGTGACACCCCTTTAAATTGTGCCCCCTCAATCCCCTGGGACTAAATTTTAGTTGGGAGTAGAGTCTTCCCTTTTCATCTACCGAACTAAATGTGTCACCCTTACCGCATAATTTTGAGTAGTGCGTCCAGTTGAACTTTCACAGATTTATTTTTGATTTTTTGCTAAACTCATATATACTAATTGGAAATTAAGCCGGGTTTACACGAAGCAATTTTCACGCAAATAGGTTTTCACGCAATTTTCAAGCAACTTGCCAATTGCGTGAAAACACACTGTTACACGAAGCAATTTTCACGCAATGAGCCCGTAATTTTCAAGCAACTAGTTGCGTGCAATTTTCACGCAACTACCAATCAAAATACAGTATTTTGAACGCCCGCTCAAACTTGAAGGCTCAGATTTTGCTTATTTTTTTAAAAAAACTATAAAATTTTTAATTATTAGGTCGACGTCGGTCAGTTGGACGCGTATCGAATAATTTTTCCGCCCCGGACCATAAAAACCAAAAGGTGACCCTTACGTAAAATTTCAGTCGAAAAAAATTTCGGGCCCCATTCCCCCCCTGGCTACGCCCTTGTAGATGCGTGTGCGTTAGTAAAAAAACAACAGGCGCATTGGAATGTATGTATATTTTTGTTGTTCTACCGAACTGTGCTCTCAGCTATCCACGTGACTACCAGCCGAAATTTGATTGGTAGTTGCGTGAAAATTGCTTGTCGCAGTTGCGCAGAGATCGACTGCTAAATTTTAGTTGCGTGAAAATTGCTTGAAAATTACGTGAAAATTGCTTCAAATTTTGTTTGTTTACACGAAGCAATTTTCACGCAACTGAAGTTGCTTGAAAATTGCGTGGAAATTGCTTCGTGTAAACCCGGCTTTATAGTCAAGTATGTGAAGTCACCGATTGGCATAACAAAGTTAACCAGCCAAACACTAAAGATTAAATAATAAAATATAATAATAATCACACAGACAAACTTGAAACATATGTAATATGAAAAAAATAAGAAACCTAATCACAAACATGCATTTTTGTGTGTGTACTGTGTTTACTGATAAACTAAAGAACCATGGTAAAGTTTTCGGAAAAAAATCGACAGAATCTCACTGTTTGATGTGAAATTTTGGTGAAATAAAAACTTCCGAAAAAAATTTTCTGCCAAAAATATAAACCAAAGGGGGGACCACAGGAAATTTTTCACAGATTTGAAAAACCGAGACCGGGTACAAACCGAGACTTTTCGACTACCGAGACCGAGACCGAGACTGGGCTAGTCTCGGGTTTTGACCGAGACCGAGACCGAGACTTCCATCCCTAGGCGTGACTGTTGAAAAATTAAAGGATGCTGTTTCGAAAAAAATTAAAAATTTTTTCACAATTGTCAACATTTTTCCTAATTGAAATTATTTTAAAAACACTGCCTCCGGCTCCGGCATTTTATATCCGGCTCCGGCAAAATTTTACCTCCGGTCGTTCGCTAGTCTGGACCCACTCGTGGACTCTAAGAAAACCCTGACTTCGAGAAAATTGGGGGGCGGCTGTTTCGCGTCCTCTCTCCTAACTGTTAGATTGTAAGGTTTACACAGATTACATAATTAGTGTAGCGTGAAAAACCGAGGACCTTCGACCTTCGGTTTTCATTCAGCTAGTTGAAGTATATAATACCAGAAATTGGACACAAGAAGCACAGCATTGTTGATAAAGAAAGAATGCTAGAATAAAAAATCAGAAGCTATTTGTATGTAGTACTAGTATAGTCAGGGGGGGGGTAAAAAAACACGGGGTAAAAGAGGGGTAAAAAAACACGGCTCATTACTCAGCGAAAACACGGGTTACAGAGCTGTGAAATAGTGCAATAGAAACTACACATCATGTGCTGTAATTCCATTGTATTAGTCATTACTGAAGCCCAGAATGTCTGGCAGACCCACAAGCTCAAAGTTAACACCCAAAAAATGGTCAAAACCGTAAGCATTTTAAAAAGTTGCTAAGGTTATAACCAGAAGCTCTTTTTACACTGACGCTTCATTTTGTGCATAGTATCATTTTATGTGCTCTTTCTTTTGGCATACATTGTTTTCCGCCAGTTTTCTAATAACAATATATTTTGGGTGTTTTTTTTGCCCCCCTAATTTGCCCCCTAAACGGGTAAAAAAAACACACTTCAAATTGGTGATATTTGTACTGATGAGAGTGGGAGCGGGCCATAACTTAGTGTTTGAAGTACTTTCGTGTCCTCATAATTCCACATAAAAAATCAGCCCTTGGACTGGTTGCATTGAGTAGATATGGCACCTGGTCCCGGATCCCTATGTTTAACACGTATTTCAGGTCAATTTTTCAAGACGCATAAAACATTCCTTTTGTGTCAGAAATGGTTTTTAGTAAACGGTTGGAAACCGGTTTGGCTCGATCTGGGTATGGGGTATATTCGATTTTACTGCACCAATCGATAGCTTTTACCACAAGCTACAAGCTGATATATTATCATTGCTCAACGTCAAATGTATCTAAGGTTATGAGCTTAGTTCCCTATGCGTGTTTTTCTTCCCCCCCCCCTGACTATATATATTAGTACTATAAATATTACAATATTCGTTTTAAGACAATAAAGCACAAACGATAACAATGTATTAAGCTAGTGTATATACTGTATATTTAAATAAGTATGCAAGATGTATATATATATACGCCTACAGCTACAGTATATAATATGTTGAACGCCTGAGCTTTGATGAAAGAGAATAATAAAGAAGACGAAGACTGAACTAGCTATATACAGAGTCGTAAGACGTTCGCCAGAACAAAATCTGAAGAAATTTTTGATTTTTAGGCCGATTGTGGTCAGTTGGAGGCCTATCGGAAAATTTTCATGGACGAACACAAAATTAAAAGCAAAATCCTTTGTCAGAGAATTAGTGGTTCCGGTTCCGGTACTTTTAAAATACCGGAACCGGAACCGGAACTCCGGTCGATCCCTGATATATATAGCTGGCATATTTTTAGTAAGGGGGGGCTGGGCTGGGAGCCCCCCCATTTTGGTCGCCCCCCCCCCCAATTTTAGCCCCCCATTTCAGATGGGGTACCCCCCCATCGCCCGAAATTTTTTGCCGAAGGGACGTTTTAGCGACTTTGGTTGTAACAATGTCGTGTTGGTCGAGTTTTCGGGTCCTTTTTTGCCAAATTTCGTATCAGTGTATCTATAATAACGTATAAAAACGTAACATTTAACGTCTAAGAACCATTTTTTCGCCTAAAAATAGTTTTTTATCGTGAATTTGGTGCGCCCCCCCCATTTCGGTCGCCCCCCCCCATTAAATTTGGCCTAAAAATATGCCAGTATAGCGTAATAGACACACTCCCTGAAGACTACCCATTGTTGACTATCTAAAGCTGTCGCCAAGGCATAGTCATTGTTATATATACATATTATTAAGTTTTGTTTTGTTGTTAGATGGGCAAGGGCTCGTTCAAGTACGCGTGGGTGCTGGACAAGCTGAAGGCAGAGCGTGAGCGCGGTATCACGATCGACATTGCCCTGTGGAAGTTCGAGACGTCCAAATACTACGTGACGATCATCGACGCGCCCGGCCACAGAGATTTCATCAAGAACATGATCACGGGGACGTCGCAGGCGGACTGTGCCGTGCTGGTGGTGGCCTGCGGGACGGGCGAGTTCGAGGCCGGCATCTCCAAGAACGGCCAGACCCGAGAGCACGCCCTGCTCGCCTACACGCTCGGCGTCAAGCAGATGATCATCGCCTGCAACAAAATGGACACCACTGAACCTCCCTATTCTGAGGTATGTATAGTGGTGAGGGGAAAAAACCTTAATTTCAACTTTTCGGGTCCTCCTGCGCTCCACATAAATCGGATCCATTAAGGGGGTAGTGTCGCGAAAGCAGTCGATTTTGCGCGACTATAAAACTTTTTCAGTGAAAGATAGGTCGTTGTTCTTTATATATTCTAAAAATATGTTTCAAGGCAAATATTTTTGCCAAGTTTCAGCAAAATTGATGCAGCATACAGTTAGCAGTGAAGTTGCAAAGTCGGAAAAATGACTTTTTGAAAACCTATTCACATTCGATAATTTCGTCACAAAAATTGTCGTCGCAAAATTTGTATGAAATTTGTTTTTAAATGTGGGCATTTTTATCAAATTTATGCAATTTCTACCTAAATTTTGGTCAAAAGTTTCAAAAATTGTTAATTTTTGCGCCAAAAATAGGTATTTTGGCCACATTTTTTTTAAAAATCGGTAATTTTTCGCCAAAAAAGGTCATTTGTGTCTGACTTAGTACAAGGGTAGTCAAAATGTCGGTACAGGACCCCCCAGATTGGACCCCCACGTTTATGTATGGATGCGTCACGTGTGCTGTGGCTAAGCTAAGGCTGGCTGTGATGTTTTAGGCTCGATTCAACGAAGTGGTGACGGAGGTGTCGAACTACATCAAGAAGATTGGCTACAACCCGAAGGCGGTGGCGTTCGTGCCGATCTCGGGCTGGTGCGGTGACAACATGCTGGAGGCCTCGGACAAGATGCCCTGGTACAAGGGGTGGGCCATCGAGCGCAAGGAGGGCAACGCGAGCGGCAAGACCCTGCTGGAAGCCCTGGACTCCATCCTGCCGCCCACGCGTCCCACCGACAAGGCCCTGCGTCTCCCCCTGCAGGACGTGTACAAGATCGGGGGGATCGGGACGGTGCCCGTGGGGCGTGTGGAGACGGGGGTGCTGAAGCCAGGCACCGTGGTCACCTTCGCCCCACAGGGCCTCACCACTGAGGTCAAGTCTGTGGAGATGCACCACGAAGCCCTCCAGGAGGCCCTCCCCGGCGACAACGTCGGCTTCAACATCAAGAACGTCTCCGTCAAGGAGATCCGCCGAGGCAACGTCTGCTCCGACTCCAAAAACGACCCTGCCAAGGGATGCAGGAGCTTCACTGCTCAGGTAGCCCTGTGTTTCCAGTCTAGTCATTACATAGCGTGATCTGGCGTTGTTTTACTGGTTTGCTGATTCGGTAGGCTGTCTTTTAATCGAGTGTTTAGCATTGCTTGCTTAGCAATTTAGCTGCGTTTGGTCGTGAACATGCAATAAAAATACTAGAGTTTGGTTTTAGGTGATCATCCTGAACCACCCCGGGCAAATCTCTGCGGGCTACACGCCGGTGCTGGACTGCCACACGGCGCACATCGCCTGCAAGTTCGCAGAGCTGAAGGAAAAGTGCGACCGGCGCTCCGGGAAGAAGCTGGAGGACGATCCCAAGTTCCTCAAGTCTGGAGACGCGGGCATCGTGGAGCTGTTCCCGTCCAAGCCCATGTGCGTCGAGGCCTTCACCGACTACCCGCCCCTCGGCCGATTCGCTGTCCGTGACATGAGGCAGACTGTGGCTGTCGGTGAGCATTCCAATTTCGTGTATACATTATGTTTGAAATTCAGGACTGAATTATTAAGCTAGTTTCAACTTAATTTTAATTTTATTTTAAATTTCATGTTTCAGTTTTAATGCGTACTGTTTTGAATTCGGTGTGTTAGTCATGATTTAGTTTGGGAAAGACTAGCATATAGGATAGCATAGACTACAGTCTGACTGAATCGTAGTCAGGGGTGGACGCGGGTCGTGGGTACCCGCGGGTTGGGTTGGGTTGGGTCGGAAAATTAGAGCCGTGGGTCGACCCGCGGGTACCCACTCCAGGCTGCGCGGGTCGAAAAAAATTTTTCCCACCCGCGTAAACTGGAACCTGAAAAATTGTCGACAAGGGTACCCCCTTGGTTTTTATAGTCCTGCCCACAAAGTTTCTGATACGTCTCCAATTGACAAAATTTGGCCTAAAAATTAATAAATTCTAAAAAATTTTTCCTGGGGGCTACCGCCCCCAGACCCCTGCAAACTCTATGGCTTACCAGTCCTTGTTGTTGACTTTCATGAAAGCTTATATATGCTTGTGTAATATACTGTCTGATATGAAATTCCCATCTTTTGTTTTTAATTTATCTGTCGGAACAATTTTTCGATTACGTCTCCAGTTAACCAAATTTGTCCAAAAAAATAGAAATAACTCCACTTTTTTCTGGGGCTGCCGCCCCTAGACCCAGCAATAGTTAGTTTATTTACTTTAAACGACCAAATTTACACTTTGTCATGTAAGCCACTTCGCCAATAAGTGTAAAAATAATTGGATTGTGGGGGCTGAGCTCAGACCCCGCAATAGTGAGTTTAAATAAGTCAGCAAGGACAAGGGACGACCCCCCCTTTTCAAAATCCTGGCTACACGCCCCTGTATAATGTACATTATGGTTATAGAGTGGTGGGTCAAAGTGGGTCGCGGGTGGTCGGGTTTCACGGCGCGGGTTGGGTCGCGGGTTACCCACGAGTGTCGAGCCGTGGGTTGGGTTGGGTCGCGGGTCGAAAATTTCGACCCGCGTCCACCCCTGATCGTAGTAGACTACAGTCTGACTGAATGCTGACAGAAAACAGGTGGCAAGTTGAAACATTATCATACTCGTTTGAGAAGAGGCAACAAGCTGGTATAGATATATATATATATAGTTACCGGAACACGGAACTATATTCTTGTATTATTGCGTTGGACTTTCAATCCGAAGGTTGGCAGTTTGAATCCCACCCACTAGGTTTACGAAATTTTGAGCAAGAGACTAAGGTCACATGTGCTCCTGCCAACCCAGCAGTTCATCCCCACCGGGTCGATAAATGGGAACCACAGGCATGTGGGAAGGTAACAGGGGTCCGTGAAGGGCATTTGCCTGAGGGACTGGCCCCCCTCCACGGATGTAGTCGCTTGTGAGGTGGCACCCCTGACGCTCCAGTCCACTAAACGGAGATGAGCATCGAGCCCCACGGCTGGATCAGCCATCCAGGGGTTACCTTTACCTTAGCTTACTTATTATTGCAATATTGCTGTAAAGCAGTATTGATGGAAACCGATTGTGAGAAGTCCTTGGTCATCGTGCTTGTTTTTTTTTGTCTATTGTAATTTTTGTTCCTTCGTCGATGACATCGAATGGTGGTGCTCTAATTAGTGCTGTGCATTTTGTGATTTTGTTTCAGGGGTGATAAAGGCGGTGGACAAGGCGGAGGCAGCAGCTGGCAAGACCACCAAGGCCGCCCAGAAGGCCCAGGGCAAGAAGAAATAGCTAGCCGCCGGACCACAGCTGACCACAAAACCATTTCGGCATGCTATTTGCCCTCGCACAAAATCATGTACTCAAGTTTCAGCATTCATTTGTCCCAAAACTACTTCAATTTTCTTTCAGTTCATACGGACTTTAGTCTGCGGTTTTAAGTCATCGCTCATTTTGTCGTTGCTTTGTCTGTGGCTGGTGTGGCACTATCCTCACCCGAAAAAGCTTTCGGCGGATAGCCCGGCTTGTGATCGTAATGTAATTGTAAATTAACTGTTTTGTTTTACTCACAATCTTTTTACTGATTTTATTTTTGTTTATTCGGTTACCATATTTTATTTCAGTGTTCTTGAATTGAATGGGAAGGGTAAATGTGTGTTTTTGAATGGGTGGTCAGTTAGGAGTTAATTTTATTTGTTAATTTAGGAGACAATATTTAATTTTTGTTTGGTTGTTGGCGTTATGATGTCGCTATTTTATGGAATAAAACTGTTTGAACTTTGATATTTGGTTTTTTCAGCTAGAGGTGATTGGCTAAAGTTCAGATAAGGCACTTCACCCGTTGGAAAGATGTAGGCTAGGCTCCACACAACGTTGATGCATAATGCTGGGTAGTGTAGGGATCGATTTCACGCTAGCATCACTGATCGTGTACATACTGTGTACCGACGCTAAACAGCTGGACCAGATCCCTCCCGCAAGTCCATACGGGGGGGGGGGTGGCCACAGTTGAGATTCATTCGGGCCCAGCCCAAGCCCCGCCTCCACTCAAGTTTGACCCGCCGGAACAAGCCCCCTCCTTGACGCCTGAAAAACAAAAGGTACCCAAACACTCAAAAGTTGACCCCCAGATCGCCGTAAAGGCTTCAGAAATCGAAGAAATAGCCAAATTTTGACAAAAATTTGAAATTTGTTTTTTCCGCTCAAGCCCCCGAAAATAGAGATGGGATCGGTTCCACTGGAACCGGATGGAACCGGAAATCGAACCGGCAGCAATTTTGGAACCGGAACCGGCATGGTGCCGGTTCCAACCGGTTCCATCATTTTTTTCGGTGGCCATCAATGGTTTTATACAGTTCTGTCTGTCCTTTTTAGCTTTGCTACCGAACCTGCCATATTTTATATTTTATGTGCAGGCTTTTTAATGATGCAGCTAACTTTGGTGACTAACTTCTCCTCCGTTCTTAAAAAGATATCGACCCTCATAGGATCAGTCCAAAGAAGCTACACTAAACGGATCTCTGGTCTTAGAAAGTCTGTCTTCCAAAGATCGACTGACAAGTGACAACTTGTGAGCTCGATTCTCTTGAACTGAGAAAAGTGATTTTTGATTTGTGTTGTTTATAAGATCTGTTCATGGTTTATATTCGATTTACCCTTCGAATACATTTTTGAATACGCTCCCATTTGCAGTTTCCGTGGAGATCAATGTTTAAAAAGTGAAGGGTGTATTTCACAAAGGTGGTTTTACTAAACCATGGTTTTCCGTACAGTTTTTATATGATTTGCACATAATTTCATTACGAAATATCGCCTGATTCGTTACGAATTTAGCAGATTTTCTTAGAACCATGGTTTTAGCTCAGTTGAAATTTTGGAGAACCTGCAGCATAGCAGGTCAGGTCTCTATTTTGCTCAAGTAGTTGTCGAAAAATTTGTTTGAAAAATAGTGTTTTTATCAATGTTGCTCAACGTATTTTGGAAATTTTTGTAGAAAGGATTTGCCATACATAGATGAATAGAAAGATGATGCCCCACTTTCGAAAGAATGAAAGAAATGGGAGCGGATTCAAAAGATGTAGGGCTTCGAAGGGTAAATCAATTAAACCATGAACAGATCTTAGCTAATACAACACAAATCAAAAATCACTTTTCTCAGTTCAAGAGAATCGAGCTCACAAGTTGTCACTTGTCAGTCGATCTTTGGAAGACAGACTTTCTAAACCAGGGATCCGTTTAGTGTAGCTTCTTTGGACTGATCCCATGAGGTCGATATCTTTTAAGAACGGAGGAGAAGTTAGTCACCAAAGTTAGCTGCATCATAAAAAGCCTGCACATAAAATATAAAATATGGCAGGTTCGGTAGCAAAGCTAAAAAGGACAGACAGAACTGTATAAAACCATTGATGGCCACCGAAAAAAATGATGGAACCGGTTGGAACCGGCACCATGCCGGTTCCGGTTCCAAAATTGCTGCCGGTTCGATTCCGGTTCCATCCGGTTCCAGTGGAACCGATCCCATCTCTATTTTCGGGGGCTTGAGCGGAAAAAACAAATTTCAAATTTTTGTCAAAATTTGGCTATTTCTTCGATTTCTGAAGCCTTTACGGCGATCTGGGTCAACTTTTGAGTGTTTGGGTACCTTTGTTTCAGCATCAAGGAGGGGGCTTGTTCCGGCGGGTCAAACTTGAGTGGAGGCGGGGCTTGGGCTGGGCCCGAATGAATCTCAACTGTGCCCACCCCCCCCCCGTATGGACTTGTGGTAGGGATCTGGTCCAGCTGTTTAGCGTCGGTACACAGTATGTACACGATCAGTGATGCTAGCGTGAAATCGATCCCTACACTACCCAGCATTATGCATCAACGTTGTGTGGAGCCTAGCCTACATCTTTCCAACGGGTGAAGTGCCTTATCTGAACTTTAGCCAATCACCTCTAGCTGAAAAAACCAAATATCAAAGTTCAAACAGTTTTATTCCATAAAATAGCGACATCATAACGCCAACAACCAAACAAAAATTAAATATTGTCTCCTAAATTAACAAATAAAATTAACTCCTAACTGACCACTCATTCAAACACACATTTACCCTTCCATTCAATTCAAGAACACTGAAATAAAATATGGTAACCGAATCAACAAAAATAAATCAGTAAAGATTGTGAGTAAAACAAAACAGTTAATTTACAATTACATTACGATCACAGCCGGGCTATCCGCCGAAAGCTTTTTCGGTGAGGATAGTGCCACACCAGCCACAGACAAAGCAACGACAAAATGAGCGATGACTTAAAACCGCAGACTAAAGTCCGTATGAACTGAAAGAAAATTGAAGTATTTTGGGACAAATGAATGCTGAAACTATACATTTTTGTGCGAGGGCAAATAGCATGCGAAATGGTTTTGTGGTGAGCTGTGGTCCGGCGGCTAGCTATTTCTTCTTGCCCTGGGCCTTCTGGCGGCCTTGGTGGTCTTGCCGGCGCCTCCGCCTGTCCACCGCCTTGATCACCCCTGAAACAAAATCACAAAATGCACAGCACTAATTAGAGCACCACCATTCGATGTCATCGACGAAGGAACAAAAAATTACAATGACAAAAAAACAAGCACGATGACCAAGGACTTCTCACAATCGGTTTCCATCAATACTGCTTTACAGCAATATTGCAATAATAAGTAAGCTAAGGTAAAGGTAACCCCTGGATGGCTGATCCAGCCTTGGGGGCTCATCTCCGTTTAGTGGAGTGGAGCGTCAGGGGTGCCACCTCACAGACTACTACATCCGTGGAGGGGGGCCAGTCCCTGAGTCAAATGCCCTTCACGGACCCGTTATCTTCCCACATGCCTGTGGTTCCCATTTATCGACCCGGTGGGGATGAACTGCTGGGTTGGCAGGAGCACATGTGACCTTAGTCTCTTGCTCAAAATTTCGTAAACCTAGTGGGTGGGATTCAAACTGCCAACCTTCGGATTGAAAGTCCAACGCAATAATACAAAATATAGTTCCTGTTCCGGTAACTATATATATATATATCTATACCAGCTTGTTGCCTCTTCTCAAACGAGTATGATAATGTTTCAACTTGCCACCTGTTTTCTGTCAGCATTCGGTCAACTGTAGTCTACTACGATCAGGGGTGGACGCGGGTCGGAATTTCGACCCGCGGCCCAACCCAACCCACGGCTCGACACTCGTGGGTAACCCCCGACCCAACCCGCGCCGTGAAACCCGACCACCCGCGACCCACTTTAACCACCACTCTATAACCATAATGTACATTATACAGGGGCGTGTAGCCAGGATTTTGAAAAGGGGGGTAGTCCTTGTCCTTGCTGACTTATTTAAACTCACTATTGCGGGGTCTGGCTCAGCCCCACAATCAATTATTTTTACACTTATTGGCGAAGTGGCTTACATGACAAAGTGTAAATTTGGTCGTTTAAAGTAAATAAACTAACTATTGCTGGTCAGGGCGGCAGCCCCAGAAAAAAATGGAGTTATTCTATTTTTTTGGACAAATTTGGTTAACTGGAGACGTAATCAAAAATTGTTCCGACAGATAAATTAAAAACAAAAGATGGGAATTTCATATCAGACAGTATATTACACAAGCATATATAAGCTTTCATGAAAGTCAACAACAAGGACTAGTAAGCCATAGAGTTTGCAGGGGTTGGGGGGTAGCCCAGAAAATTTTTAGAATTTATTAATTTTTAGGCCAAATTTTGTCAATTGGAGACGTATCAGAAACTTTGTGGCAGACTATAAAAACCAAGGGGTCCCTTGGACAATTTTTAGTTCCAGTTTACGCGGGTGGAAAAATTTTTTTCGACCCGCGCAGCCTGAAGTGGGTACCCGCGGTGACCACGGCTCTAATTTCCACCCAACCCAACCCAACCGCGGTACCCCGACCCGCGTCCACCCCTGACTCGATTCAGCAGACTGTATCTATGCTACCTATATCTATCTCCCAAACAATCAACTAACACACCAATAAAACATACCATAAAACTAACATAATAAAAATACAGATTATTTACCCAACCCCCCCCCCCCCCGGCGATCGCAATCCCATCCAACGAAAGTGCCCGGCCCGAGGCTGGACGAGACCGAACTAGCCACGTAACCCATGTGCGCGAGCCTTCACCGCTCCCCCCCTCGGCCGATAGCATCACATGAGGCAGACTGTGGCTGTCGGTGAGCATTCCAATTTCTGTATACATTATGTTTAAATTCAGGACTGAATTATTAAGCTAGTTTCAACTTAATTTTAATTTTATTTTAAATTTCATGTTTCAGTTTTAATGCGTACTGTTTTGAATTCGGTGTGTTAGTCATGATTTAGTTTGGGAAAGACTAGCATATAGGATAGCATAGACTACAGTCCGACTGAATCGTAGTCAGGGGTGGACGCGGGTCGTGGGTGCCAGCGGGTTGGGTTGGGTTGGGGCGGATAATTTGTGCCGTGGGGCGACCCGCGGGTACCCACTCCAGGCTGCGCGGGTCAAAAAAATTTTCCCACCCGCGTAAACTGGAACCTGAAAAATTGTCGACAAGGGTACCCCCTTGGTTTTTATAGTCCTGCCCACAAAGTTTCTGATACGTCTCCAATTGACAAAATTTGGCCTAAAAATTAATAAATTCTAAAAAATTTTTCCTGGGGGCTACCGCCCCCAGACCCCTGCAAACTCTATGGCTTACCAGTCCTTGTTGTTGACTTTCATGAAAGCTTATATATGCTTGTGTAATATACTGTCTGATATGAAATTCCCATCTTTTGTTTTTAATTTATCTGTCGGAACAATTTTTCGATTACGTCTCCAGTTAACCAAATTTGTCCAAAAAAATAGAAATAACTCCACTTTTTTCTGGGGCTGCCGCCCCTAGACCCAGCAATAGTTAGTTTATTTACTTTAAACGACCAAATTTACACTTTGTCATGTAAGCCACTTCGCCAATAAGTGTAAAAATAATTGGATTGTGGGGGCTGAGCTCAGACCCCGCAATAGTGAGTTTAAATAAGTCAGCAAGGACAAGGGACGACCCCCCCTTTTCAAAATCCTGGCTACACGCCCCTGTATAATGTACATTATGGTTATAGAGTGGTGGGTCAAAGTGGGTCGCGGGTGGTCGGGTTTCACGGCGCGGGTTGGGTCGCGGGTTACCCACGAGTGTCGAGCCGTGGGTTGGGTTGGGTCGCGGGTCGAAAATTTCGACCCGCGTCCACCCCTGATCGTAGTAGACTACAGTCTGACTGAATGCTGACAGAAAACAGGTGGCAAGTTGAAACATTATCATACTCGTTTGAGAAGAGGCAACAAGCTGGTATAGATATATATATATATAGTTACCGGAACACGGAACTATATTCTTGTATTATTGCGTTGGACTTTCAATCCGAAGGTTGGCAGTTTGAATCCCACCCACTAGGTTTACGAAATTTTGAGCAAGAGACTAAGGTCACATGTGCTCCTGCCAACCCAGCAGTTCATCCCCACCGGGTCGATAAATGGGAACCACAGGCATGTGGGAAGGTAACAGGGGTCCGTGAAGGGCATTTGCCTGAGGGACTGGCCCCCCTCCACGGATGTAGTCGCTTGTGAGGTGGCACCCCTGACGCTCCAGTCCACTAAACGGAGATGAGCATCGAGCCCCACGGCTGGATCAGCCATCCAGGGGTTACCTTTACCTTAGCTTACTTATTATTGCAATATTGCTGTAAAGCAGTATTGATGGAAACCGATTGTGAGAAGTCCTTGGTCATCGTGCTTGTTTTTTTGTCATTGTAATTTTTGTTCCTTCGTCGATGACATCGAATGGTGGTGCTCTAATTAGTGCTGTGCATTTTGTGATTTTGTTTCAGGGGTGATCAAGGCGGTGGACAAGGCGGAGGCAGCAGCCGGCAAGACCACCAAGGCCGCCCAGAAGGCCCAGGGCAAGAAGAAATAGCTAGCCGCCGGACCACAGCTGACCACAAAACCATTTCGGCATGCTATTTGCCCTCGCACAAAATCATGTACTCAAGTTTCAGCATTCATTTGTCCCAAAACTACTTCAATTTTCTTTCAGTTCATACGGACTTTAGTCTGCGGTTTTAAGTCATCGCTCATTTTGTCGTTGCTTTGTCTGTGGCTGGTGTGGCACTATCCTCACCGAAAAAGCTTTCGGCGGATAGCCCGGCTTGTGATCGTAATGTAATTGTAAATTAACTGTTTTGTTTTACTCACAATCTTTACTGATTTATTTTTGTTGATTCGGTTACCATATTTTATTTCAGTGTTCTTGAATTGAATGGAAGGGTAAATGTGTGTTTGAATGAGTGGTCAGTTAGGAGTTAATTTTATTTGTTAATTTAGGAGACAATATTTAATTTTTGTTTGGTTGTTGGCGTTATGATGTCGCTATTTTATGGAATAAAACTGTTTGAACTTTGATATTTGGTTTTTTCAGCTAGAGGTGATTGGCTAAAGTTCAGATAAGGCACTTCACCCGTTGGAAAGATGTAGGCTAGGCTCCACACAACGTTGATGCATAATGCTGGGTAGTGTAGGGATCGATTTCACGCTAGCATCACTGATCGTGTACATACTGTGTACCGACGCTAAACAGCTGGACCAGATCCCTACCACAAGTCCATACGGGGGGGGGGGTGGGCACAGTTGAGATTCATTCGGGCCCAGCCCAAGCCCCGCCTCCACTCAAGTTTGACCCGCCGGAACAAGCCCCCTCCTTGATGCTGAAACAAAGGTACCCAAACACTCAAAAGTTGACCCAGATCGCCGTAAAGGCTTCAGAAATCGAAGAAATAGCCAAATTTTGACAAAAATTTGAAATTTGTTTTTTCCGCTCAAGCCCCCGAAAATAGAGATGGGATCGGTTCCACTGGAACCGGATGGAACCGGAATCGAACCGGCAGCAATTTTGGAACCGGAACCGGCATGGTGCCGGTTCCAACCGGTTCCATCATTTTTTTCGGTGGCCATCAATGGTTTTATACAGTTCTGTCTGTCCTTTTTAGCTTTGCTACCGAACCTGCCATATTTTATATTTTATGTGCAGGCTTTTTATGATGCAGCTAACTTTGGTGACTAACTTCTCCTCCGTTCTTAAAAGATATCGACCTCATGGGATCAGTCCAAAGAAGCTACACTAAACGGATCCCTGGTTTAGAAAGTCTGTCTTCCAAAGATCGACTGACAAGTGACAACTTGTGAGCTCGATTCTCTTGAACTGAGAAAAGTGATTTTTGATTTGTGTTGTTTATAAGATTGTTCATGGTTTAATTGATTTACCCTTCGAATACATTTTTGAATACGCTCCCATTTGCAGTTTCCGTGGAGATCAATGTTTAAAAGTGAAGGGTGTATTTCACAAAGGTGGTTTTACTAAACCATGGTTTTACGTACGTTTTTATATGATTTGCACATAATTTCATTACGAAATATCGCCTGATTCGTTACGAATTTAGCAGATTTTCTTAAACCATGGTTTTAGCTCAGTTGAAATTTCAAACCTGCAGCATAGCAGGTGCAGGTCTCTATTTTGCTCAAGTAGTTGTCGAAAAATTTGTTTGAAAAATAGTGTTTTTATCAATGTTGCTCAACGTATTTTGGAAATTTTTGTAGAAAGGTTTGCCCATACATATGATGAATAGAAAGATGATGCCCCACTTTTGAAAGAATGAAAGAAATGGGGGCGCCGGGAATCGAACCCGGGCCGCCTGCTTCGAAGTCAAGCATGCTAACCACTACACCACAGCCCCCGAGTCTCATAGGCCCTAATTCTCATTTACAACACATACGACTTTTCAAAAAGTTGCAGCTTGCAATCTGCTGCATAAAACTATTTTTAAAAGTACCAAAAGCCATATAGAATTTTTTGGTATATCGATTTGACGAGTTTTCCCATTGAAAAATTGGTTAAAAATTTAAGTTGACCAAAATTTGATGCTATGTACATCAAATGAAAGCTAGTTTAAATTTGAAGAACTTTAATTCTTGAGATAACCAACTAAAACTGGACTGAAAAGTTTTATCCCCCCAAAATCGGTTGTTCACAGCGCCACCTTACAACTGGAGGACAGGCTAGATAATTTTGTGTGCGCGCTCACATGCGACAGCAAATTTTTCGACAGAAAACAGTACAAAAGCGATTATATCGATTTTGTCAATAAAGTTATCAAAGCGTAAAAAACATATGTAAAATATAAAAATAGAAAAAATTACGTAAATCATCAATAAAAAAGTGGAACCGAATTTGGAACCGGGAACCGGCAATTTTCTAGAACCGGAACCGGAACCGGTACCCTGGAACCGGAATCGGAACCGGAACCGGTAAAGTGGAACCGGTCCCAGCTCTACTCGAAAAGTCGGGACAAGCCCCCCCTAGACACCGTGTACATATCTGGTCCCTACATTGAAACAAAATACTTGTCGGTGAAAATTTCTAATCAATCGAAATTCTCAACTGCTTAATGTTTGCCGTTGTGGGTGTACGTAAGCTTGTGACAGTCCAAAATTCTGAGAATCGGACATTTTGCTTGGCTAGGGCAGGCAGTTGTGGCCTGTGGGCGTCTAAGCCTCCTTCATATTGTTAGGTTGTGCGGGCAAGCCACTGTTCGTTAATTCAACTTCAAGGGCAAACGGGCACTGGAATACGGGCAGAAGGCGATTTAAGGCCAATTGCACAAACTTATTCTCGAGCTATTCCAGAATAGTTATCCTCCAGGGCCCGATTTATCGAAACATTAAGGGTGGATTTCACAAAGCTGGTTTTACTAAACCATTGGTTTTACGTACGTTTTACATGATTTGCACATAATTTCATTACGAAATATCGTCTGATTCGTTACGAATTTCGCAGATTTTCTTAAACCATTGGTTTATCTCAGTTGAAATTTCAAACCTGCAGCGCAGCAGGTCTCTGTTTTGCTGATATTTCAGCTGAGCCTAAACCAATGGTTTAAGAAAATCTGGGAAATTCGTAACGAATCAGGCGATATTTCGTAATGAAATTATGTGCTAATCATGCAAAACATACGTAAGACCAATGGTTTAGTAAAACCACCTTATTGTGAAATCCACCCTAAATGTTCGTCGTTGAAAAAGCAAAAAATGTTCGTCGTTGAAAAATTTTTCAACGGCGAACATTTCAACGGAGCTCAAGACATCCGTTGAAATGTTCGCCGTTGAAAATTTTTCAACGACGAACATTTGTTTTTCAACGACGAACATTTGTTTTTCAACGACGAGGAC
Source organism: Trissonchulus sp. WLG1_4 (assembly GCA_030248245.1). Classification (NCBI taxonomy): domain Eukaryota; kingdom Metazoa; phylum Nematoda; class Enoplea; order Enoplida; family Ironidae; genus Trissonchulus; species Trissonchulus sp. WLG1_4. The sequence continues at coordinate 33,523 of JASANF010001052.1, read as the reverse complement.
GAACATTTGTTTTTTCAACGACGAACATTTGATTTTTCAACGACGAACATTTGTTTTTTAACGACGAACATTTGTTTTTCAACGACGAACATTTGTTTTTCAATGACGAACATTTGTCCTATAATTACGTGTTCGTCGTTGAAAATGTTTCGATCAATCCAAAATTTTCAACGACGAACAATTTCAACGACGAACATTTTGCTTCGATAAATCGGGCCCAGGTTTTATTCTCCAACTTTTCCCCTGCACCATCACAGAATAGCTCGAGAATAACTTATTTTCCAGCTGGCCAATAAAAATGTGGCTGCATCATTGTTATCCAATCACAGCCTAGCAGACAGCCAATTAAGCTCGAGAATAAGCCTACATAAGCCCCGCCTACAGATTTGTTATGAGAGTAGATTTGTTCGTCCGCTCACTATTCTTGAGCTATTCTCCCACTTCGAGAAAAACTATTCTCGAGCTTAAATATTGGTGCAATGAAATTTATTTTATTCCCGAGCTATTCCTATTCTTGAGCTATTCTTTGTTGGTGCATTTCGGTGTTATACTTTTGAGCCGTGTTTGTAACACGCAGGTCCTTAGGGTTCGCTATTGTCTGCAAAGCTGTGCCAAATCCGCTTCTGGTTACTTTCGCTCACACCGATCAGTTCCAAACCAACAATAGATAGTTTATTAAATAGTAATAATAGTAGGTACGAATATAACCAACAGCAATAGTCATATGAATGCCTGAATCAAATGGGTTAAAACCCAGATCGTGTGCTTTTGGAAGGCGAACCCTCCTCTCATCTGCTAAGGTTTCACTTCCCCATTCTAGTAGGATGTCCCTTTACTTAATAATTCCCCCGATCTCAAATTAAAGCACACGACTTGGGTTTTATTGCCCATGTTTCTAACTACACCACCAGTATAAACGAGCCACCAGCAACAAATGAAAGTTTACCCTAACTTTAACTTCGGGCCGTCAAGTCAGGCCATTTTGATAACGTTTACCATTTGAAAATAGATTAAACTTCGTGCCGTCAAGTCAGGCCATTTTGATAACGTTTACAATTTGAAAACACACCAATCATTTCAATTTCTGCAGTTCACTCTGTCGTGCATATTGACGGAGGGGGGGGAGCAGAGAAACCATTCCACCCTGCCTACATTACGAATGTTACAAATATCCCCCGCTGACACAAAAAGCTGCGCGCCCTCGCGCAACAAAGGAATCGTTCATTAGTATGTATGATTTAGTCGAAGTTTGAATTTTTTTTTAACCTCTAATTTAGGTAGTGTTGTATATTTCAGCTAAAATGAGTTGCAGTTAACGGTTATAAACGGTATTTTTGAAGAGATTTTAACCCTTTAATGCCCAGAGCATCTCGCGCTAGGCAGCCTGATTCTGACACCTTCTAGTTTTTTGATCATTGCTCAAGTTACGTACATCGTAGAGAGATCACGAAACCACAATTCGATAGAGAAATGAATGGTGCACAAAACATAGTGCGTCGATTAATTGTCTAAGACGCACCGTTTTTGCGTTATAAGCACTCAAAGTTGAGAATTTGTGAAAAAATTGCGCCATCGCTCAGGCATAATATGTACCTCCCCCCAGAGTATTAACACAAAAGTCGTGCGCTTGCCATAGTTGAAGGCTAGCAATAGAGTACAACATTTGTTGTATCTGATGCATACAAAGTTGACTGCTGGCGGCGCAACCCAAAATCTTGATGAGGTCACGAACAAAATACTACTTTAGCGATGAAAAAAAGTTAAATTTGCACATTGCTTATGGAAGCATAGGTTTTGTTGTGTGGCGGAAGATTCAAAATTTAGCCACTAAATATAAAGATCTAAGCTTTCTGAAAAAACAATTTGCAGTTCAGCTGAATAGAATGAACAAATCAAGTTTTATGGCCCCCGATTGGGTATTCATCACGTGATGTGCCAAATGGCAGCTCTGGGAATTAAAGGGTTAATCCCATTCGTTCTATATAGTTGTTAATTTCAATGTAGGATAAAAGTAGCGCAGCCAATCTTCAAATTCAACAGCAATCAAAGTCGGACAAGTAAAATAAATTGACATTAACAACAAGCAGAGACAACAGAAGACAGAATAAGGTTTGCGCCGGATTGATTAACATGCAAATCGTAACCAGACATAGTAGATGGGTTTTTGTTAAAATACTCTACTGAATTAAGTTTCAAATATAATGGCAGCAACTGGGTGTTGGTACTACTCGAATCTTTTTTAATAGTTGTTGTATGGTGGCTCCTGGCAAGCAAATTTTGGACACGCGTGAATCTTCAGGAATCGAGCGTCCCTGCGAGTCCATAACAAGAAGGATAGGGGAAAACTGGTAACGACCCCTTAAAAAGTTTCGAATGCCAACTAGCAATTTTCCCAACTTGTTTTGTCCAGTGAACCTTTGGCCTCGTTTAAACTCCTCAGGTCTGAGCCTGAGGCCACAAGCCCAGAATGTGTCTGTGGTAGTTTCTGCTAGCATTTTAGGATGCGTACGAGTAAGTTGTTGTGATAAAAGCGAATTGGGAGCAAATTTGCGTAACAATATACCTTCCATGACCCAAAGTTTTATCATGTCCCATTTAATTTTTGAAGCGCGAATTTTATAGCTTAGGCGTTTACAAACGCGGGCGCTCTTTTCCAGTCGTAGTAAATTCGCGTTTTCATCGTCTTCAAAAATGTGTGCTTTAAAATATTCAATATTCAGTTTTGCTCCTATTTTTCAGTTTTGCTCCTATTTTTCAGTTTTGCTCCTATTTTTCAGTTTTGCTCCTATTTTTCAGTTTTGCTCCTATTTTTCAGTTTTGCTCCTATTTTTCAGTTTTGCTCCTATTTTTCAGTTTTGCTCCTATTTTTCAGTTTTGCTCCTATTTTTCAGTTTTGCTCCTATTTTTCAGTTTTGCTCCTATTTTTCAGTTTTGCTCCTATTTTTCAGTTTTGCTCCTATTTTTCAGTTTTGCTCCTATTTTTCAGTTTTGCTCCTATTTTTCAGTTTTGCTCCTATTTTTCAGTTTTGCTCCTATTTTTCAGTTTTGCTCCTATTTTTCAGTTTTGCTGCATGTGGGCTGGAAATGACGAGCGCATCTGCCTGCGCTATAACACAGGCAGAAAGGAGAGTGTCTCACTCTTCTTCTATAAAGAGTGAGACACTATTATGTACTCTTGCTTGGATGGTGTGAAAATCTAATATATTTGGAAACGGACATCTAAAACAGGCACAAAAAGATAAATTTAGGCGCCAATTGTGCAAAAACAGGTAACGCCAGTAAATTTACTCATGTTTACAACTTCTTGTTTAGTTTGAAATATGTGCTGATATGACATACAAATAGTTATGACGATTTTTTTTTGTTTTTTTTGTATAGAAGCGTATAACTGTAAAACAAAATTGAGACAAAAACTAGCTAATTTACTAACTAAAAACAATAACCCTAACCTAGGCATTAGTTTTTTTAACATGAAATGGCTGGCAGGCAAGTTAGCGAAATAGCAATGATTGTTATGCAAATAGTGGACAAATCAATAACTAATATATTACTCAAGGGAGCCCAATAGCTCTAGAAAATAAATCAGTTACTGACGAGTCTATTATGAAGACAGTCAGGGGAGCCCAAAAGCTCTAGAACTGTCTTTTGTCCTTTTTTGTTAATTTTTTTTGTAGTTTTGCGTGCCACCAAAACATATCGCTACATAAATACGCTAAAACAGAATTCGTATTAAATACTTAGTTCGTTACAGTTCGGGGCTTAATTGAGACATTTCTGTTTCGTAGGCACTAATATCACTGTCAGCTGTGTAACCGTTCGAGTCAGCTGTTGGTAAGCTTGGTAGTAGTTCGTTAAAACATCTATAATGCATCAATTTGTTTTTGTGCACTGTCTGGGTGACAGCATCGGGGTCGTTTCTTGGGCGAATTGTAACGTTGACATCCCTAACTTCGACTACCCTAAAATCACAATTCCATTTAGAGCGCAGTTTGGAACGCGAACGGGGTGGATTTCGGAAACACACCAAATCGCCTGCAAAAAAAGTTTGTGTGCGCGCCTTTTTGTTATATTGTGTTGCATAGTGGGTCTGTGCGACTGTTATTTGCTCTTTTGCTAATTTCCAAGCTTCATCTAGAGTACTCGTTAATGTTATGAGATAATTGTCTGTGTCCATAGGTCGAGCCCACTCGGGCTCATACTGTGCGGATGGCAATCTAGGGTCCCGGCCGTGCATCATATAAAACGGGCTTTCACCGATTGAGCTTGGATTGTGGACCGATAAGCAAACAAGACGGCTGACAAATATATTTCCCATTCTGAATCGTGATCGATAAGTTTTGACATCATATCTACTAGCGTGCGATTAAAACGTTCAGTGAGTCCATTGCATTGGGGGTGGTAGGCAGTCGTAAAAACCTTGCGCACTCGCATTACTTCACATAGAGTTTGCGACATTTCCGCTAAAAAGCATGGACCACGGTCCGATAGGAGCTCATTTGGCGCACCATGTCGCAAATTATTTGCTCAAAAAACAGCTCAGCAAAGGTTTGTGCTGTTTGATCAGGAGTTGCAAATGCTTCGGCCCATTTTGTAAAATAATCGGTGAAAACAAAAATGTATCGGTTGCCTTTTAGTGACATTTCAAAAGGTCCCAATACATATCGACATCCAGTCGTTCAAATGGTTTCCCGATAGGGATTGGACATAGTGGTTCTCGGAAAGCAGGCGCCGGCACTCGACGAGCTTCACATCTACGGCAATTTTTGCACCAATTGTATACTTGTGTGTACATACCGGGTCAATAATACGACATCAGCGCCCGCCTAAATGTCTTTTTGAAGTTTAGGTGCCCTGATAGTGCACTATTGTGAGCTTCATTAAGGACGTTTCCTCTATCGCCGTTAGGCACCGCAAGCTGTTCCCAAGTGTCCTTTGGTCTATGCTTTGGAAAAAATGTGTGATATAGTATTCCGTCTCGTAGGAAAAAACTACTTGCTTCCAATAGTGTTCGCCTCGCATCTGCATCGGACTCTGGGAGTACATTACTGCTAAGATAAGCGTACATGGCGGCAAAGTCCGGGTCTGCAGACTGTCGTTGACGAAATCTGCACCAGTGATGACTGCCACTAGTCCTACTGGGTTTCGCGATAGTGCGTCTGCATTTTGGTGCTTTTTCCGGCTGCGGTGCACGATGGTTAATTGGTATACCGATAATTTCAATGACCAGCGTCGAAGTCTTTCTGACTCGTTTTCTTTCTCTAGCAACCATTTCAGTGTGATATGGTCTGTGACAATTGTAAATGGATAGCCATAAATAAAATGGTGAAACTGCTGTACAGCCCATACAACTGCCAGGCCTTCTAATTCTGTAATTGCGTAGTTCTTTTTCGATTTGCTGAGCACTCGGCTAGCATAGATAACAGGTCGTTCCTCCGTATTCTCGGTTTGCGACAAAACAGCTCCTATGCCAACTTTAGATGCGTCAGTGTGTATCGTAAACGGCAATGATACATCTGGGTATCGCAGCACTGGAGGAGTGCTGAGTGCAGTTTTCAAATTTTCAAATGCAAGCTGACATTCTGGGCCCCAGGCGAATCGAACTCGTTTGCTGGTCAAAGCGTGCAATGGGGCTGCTATTGATGCAAAATTTTTGATAAATCTGCGATAATAGCTAGCTAACCCTAAAAATTCTCGGACATTTTTCTGCGTTTTAGGAACTGGAAACTCGGTTATTGCCTTAATTTTTACGTCGCTCGCACGTATGCCTTTCGCCGAAACAGTGTGTCCAAGAAACTCTACTTCAGGGTGCGCTAATTTGGATTTGCGAGGTTTTAGTTTAAGATTCGATTCGCGCAGTCGTTGAAACACAGTTCCAAGATCGTTTATGTGGTCTGCAAACGTGTGCGAAAATATGATGACATCGTCAAGGTACACCAGACAAGAGTCCCACTGGAGGCCGGACAAAATTATGTCCATCATCCGTTGAAAGGTTGGAGGTGAGTTTGTCAATCCCATTGGCATAACAAGGTATTCAAATAACCCAAGATGAGTTGTAAAAGCCGTAATTTTGCGCGCGTTGTCGTCTAATGGTACTTGAAAAAACCCTGAGTTCAAGTCTAGTGTCGAAAAATAAGTGAATCCACCGCCAAGTGCTTGTAAAGAAACGTCCACCCGTGGTAACGGATATACGTCTCTTTTTGTCAACGCATTAACTTTTCTGTAATCCACACAGATGCGATCTGTACCTAGTGTTTGTGACCGGCCGCCGGCCGGCCGGCCGGCCGGAACGGCAGCATTTTTGGATAAAACCAGTCCAGAGTGTCATTTCGGCATAAACTTAGCCTGCCGAATTGTTATGCCGGCCTAATTTTGTCAGTCGGTTGAATCTGGCTGGCTGGCCGGTGTCTTTAACCGGCCTGCCGGCCGGCCGATTTTGACCGGCCGGCCGGCCGGCTGATTTTAGCCGGCTTCCCGGCCGGCCGGCCGGCCGGCCGGCGCCGGCTTTTTTCGGCCTGCCGGCCAGCCGAAAATTCCGGCCGGTCACAAACACTATCTATACCATCCTTTTTGGAAACTAGAACAACCAGCGAACTCCATGGAGACCGACTGGGGCGAATCATATTTTGATTTAGCATTTTCCTAATATGCTGTTTAATTGACTCCCGTTTGCTTAATGGCACGACATAGGGCCGTTGTCGGATAAAGTTAGCATCACCGACATCGATGTCATGCATGATTACATCCGTTCGACCAAGATCATCATCTGACTGCGAAAAAACATCAGCGTAGTCACTGATAAGTGCTCCAATCGCCGTCGCTTATCTGCGGCTAAATGTGACATTCCTAATCCCAAATGTGACACATCCTCTGATTGTACAAATGGTGTGTTTTTCCCGAACGTAGTGCCGTTCACGGTGTAGCTGGTTCTTAGTGTGCGGGGCAAATAACAACAAATGTATTCGTCGTCGCCGAGTACGCTCAGTTTTCCGAAGAACTGCTTTTTATGAACCCTTATGTCGGAAGCACTAGGATTGAGCAACCTAACTGGAAACTTGGCAACTGTTGCTGAAGCGATGACTCTGGCTGGTAGAAGTCCATAGCGATTGAGCAACGTTTGACTTGGTTCCAAATAAACAGAGTGGTCTTCCGTTAACCCGAGTGCCCTCAGTTCATTAGGCACGCTGCACGACAACACTACTTCGGATCGACTTGGTATGACATAATCTTGGTCAGCACGAAGAGAAACACTACTATGCTTATGGTACTGAATATTTAGCGTTGAATCATCAAACAAAATCCGCCCCGATAGGAAATCCGTGGTAACTTTTCCCAGTTTGCCGATGATATCGATCCCGAGTATGCACTCTACGGGCGCAGTTTTCGTTATATAACAAGGATGTTTCAGCTTAATTTTGCCAAGTTGGAACTGTGGATTGATTATGCCTGTGAACTCTAGTTGTTGGCCTGTCATGGAGCATATCGATGGACAAGTTGCCGGAGTTAAAGGCAAATGGGGCAAGCCCCGTAGATGACGATTGTAGACGTCTTCGCGTATCAGTGTAAGTGAAGCGCCGGTGTCCAACAAGGCTGGAATTTTGATGCCCTGTATCAAGGCTATTATTGTCATAGCGGGAATAGGATCTAAATTAAGAGCGAATTTTTTGTCCCTGATTTTGGAGACCAAAAATGCGGCCGCAACTGCAAGAGCTTGCAATACTGCAGTAGAATATTGAATTAGCCAGTAGTTTGCCAAATACGCAACTAAGACAACAGATACTGGTATGCAGGCAAGAGAAATTGGAAAATAAAATCTAGGCGGTTCTTGTGAGCGAGGAAAACGCCGTCTTCGTCCTGGAGTTTGCAGTTCTGGAGTTCCATCGTCGCTTCCCGTCGAATCTTCGGAAGGCGTCGTTGCTAAGGTTGATTTAATTTCTTTGGTCGACATTGGAATATTCTCCTCGTCTTGCCTTCTGCGAAATCGACGTTTATGATTGCCTTTATTTCTTTGACACACATACCTACAGCCACAAACAACGATGATGAGGGTAACAACCGTAACGATGCCTGCTAAAGCATAAAGTAATCCAAAGTGCGTACGACCTGAAAGGCCAAGCCCCAAAAAGTCCAATTCGTTAGTCATTATCTCCTTCGTTATTGCTTGTGCCTGCACGTTGTGCTGCATGGCTGCCTCCAAATTAGTCCATTCTACTGGTTGTATTTCAGATGGTAAGGAAACGTTAATTGGCTCGGTTGTGCCAACGATAGTATCAGCGTATTGGATGTCACGGACCGTGTTTGTGATAATTCTGTCACCTACCGTGACAACGCTGTACTGATTATGTTCCAACCACAAAACTCCATGGTCTCCTATAGGAACTCTTCGACCCTTAATGTGATGTGTGACACTTAAGTGGTCCGAAACTGTGGCAAAAGTCTCATTTGTCCGAATCAGCAGACCACTAGTGGCTGTGCCAACGACCGTTTCGTTCATTCGTTGTCGAAAGTCTACGAGGTAGCAGTTCTGAGGAACTTTTTCGCGGTTTGTCAGATGATTGAGGCATTCTGTTGCTCGGTGGGTCAGTTTATGCAGGCCATCTGGAGAACATGCCCACAACGCTGGAAATTCTTGACATCGGCCGTATACTATCTCGCTGTAAAGCTGAGTGCCATTTGATATTTCCATTGGGACAATAACTGGCGGTAGCTGTAGTCGAACTAGTGTTGTCCTACCTTTCGAAAGCCATCCTGCATTGTGTACCTTATAGGCAGCTCGAACGTTGTCTGCTCGAACTATCGGCAGTTCTAGCAGGAATGCATAAGCGATAGAACGTAATTCAACACGCACGGGATATACGTTGGCGAGCTGGTACGCTAGCGATGGTTCCTGCATCAACACTGTGTTAGCGAACTCCGGCACATGTTGTATCAATTGCTTTATCTTAGAGACACTTATTAGGGATGCTGTTAGTTTTGCAGTAGTTGCAGATTCCACTGCCGAATCTATTAAGTTAGTGAGTGCCGTTTTTACACTGTGAACGGTTAAAGCGCCGTCCGTCTGCGAAGCATAATCACGAGCGATACAATCAAGCTTCTCCAAAGCCTCATGCAATTCAGCCACAGAATGGTGGACGAACGTGTACAATTTTTTGTTGGCCACTTCTATTTCTTGTAGGGTTTTACTTCGTAGATGGGCCTGATCTCTTAACATCCCTACCGCTTGATGTAAGGCATTCACTTCTGAAGACAGTTTACCTAAATACACGCTATTGGCAATCCCTAGGCCCGCGCCACCTAAGCCTAATAGTCCAGCAGCTAGTATGCCCAATTGCCGCCTTGCCTAGTTTGCTGTTGCTGAGAGACTTTTGTTTCGAACAAATAACCTTGATCAGTTTGCTATAGTAGGCGCTGTCTAACAGACCTTCGTAAGTCTCTGCGGTGGACTCTATCGCTTCTTGGAGGGGAACAAATGACATTCCTGGTTGTTCCTGTAATCTCCATCTGGGCGTCGACGCTGACCAATCAAATGGGTGACGTTGGTGTGTAGTATAATAGGGAAGTACCTAACGTTTTCCTTTGTTATTACTAGTCCAGCTGGTTCTAGCACTAGACCGATCCCACTATGCACTACTGTACCGATCCTCCGCAGCTCCCCAGCTAAAAAATCTGGCCCCGTATTGGCGGCGGTAGTATTTGTAATTCCCCTACATGCGCAGGTTAGCAGCAAGAAAACCATGAATAGCTTACTGCATGGACTTAGGGCGGACGATCTACCGATGCATTGTTCATTTCTGTTTTACTTTTAAGCAGTCAGCTAATGCTGTCGGGTTAATCTTTGTCGAGTCCGCTTGACACTCGGACAGTTCTGGTGTGCAAAATATTTTGCACTGTATGCCTTGATTTTTGATCTGTGTTTGCCTTACAGCCGTCGATACACTATAATTCCCCTGATCTTGCCGTTCAAGCAGGAGTTGATTTTGTTCCCGTAAAATTTCTAGTTCATTATGAAATTCAATTTCGTTTTGACCTTGAGCATTATCATTTTGTCTATTTGCACTGTTGTTTGTGGACTGTCCCGACGTAGCAGCGTTTTGTGGTGCCGGTAGAGAATTATACGGACTTGAACCAAAATCACCCCCGTAAGCTGAATGGCGTTCCTCACTTTGGCCAAAATATGCATGAACGCCACCCCGATTTACAGTTGAGCGGCCTCTGGGCGCTCCCCTACTACCCCCGTAGCGGGAATTCCAAGCCTGAGGCTGATTAGGCCGCGTCTGTGTTTGCGGGCAATCGGGTCGCAAATGACCCGACTCGTTGCAGTTATAGCAACGCAATCCGCGTCGCTGATTTTGGATTGGGGGCACGGTTGCCGTAGGCTGCCGTCCCATAGTAGTATAGTGACGATGCTGATTTGGTGTGTGCAGGTTTGTCATTTGCGTCATTAATCTCTGAATTGAAGATTCAAAAGCACGAGTCATTCGATTTTCTAGTTGTTCTAGATCTTGATGGCGAACCATTTGTGTTTGGAGCTGCCCAGACGTGTAATTAGCAGCCAGCTGAAAGCCAGTGTTTCGGTCATTCCTATTTGGGTTGTTAGGGATCCCATAAAACTGGCTCGGGCGATGGCCATTCTGGGGTCGATATCTAGCAAGGTTTCGGTTGGCCTCTGGCTCTCTCTTCAGCCACGGCGCCGTGTGGTAGTGTAGGTGATCTCGGGCCTCTTGGGCCCGGGCACGGGAAACAGCTTCATCAAATGTGGGGGGTTCCTGGGGCGAGGTCACAAATTGGAACAGGCGTGGTACTAACCCTTGCAGAAACAGTTTCCGTTTCAACGTATCAGCAGCTTGCGCATCCACTATGTTTGGGAAACTTTCATGGACTAGCCTTTGAATGTCAAATGAAAAATCTGCCACAGGCTCTGATTCTCCCTGTTTTCTGTTCAGTAGCAATGAAACTGCCAGGTCAGAAGCGTAGTGCGTAGTAAATTTCTCCCTGAGTGCTTGCACAAGCTGCGTATAATCTGCCCTTACTGTCTGCGGCAGACCGTTATAAACCACCTCTGCAGCATTCCTTAAATAGGATGGTAAAATATCGGCTTTTCGCTCACTAGTCGTAACCCTATTTGCTCCCACGTAGCGTTCAAAAGTACGCAGCCAACGTTCAAAACTTTCCCCGGGTCTTCCATGAAACGCGTTTGGTGCTAAGCCGAACCCAGAGTTTGGTACAGCTACGAAATGGTTTGTATTTTCCGGTGCCATACTGTTAAATCACCGCTCTGTGATAGGATGGTTTTTTTTTCTAACCACTGATTACTGATTACTGAGACGATCTTGTTTTTAATCACTACTCTCGAACTGCAGACGTGCTTGTTTTCTATCAGTACACAACTCCCAGATGTCCTTGTTTTACAAATCAAATACAACTTAAATAACTACGGTCGACCGAGTCTATAAAATTTCCTGTTCTATCGCAAAGAATATATGCGATCACAATTTGGCTAAATTTTCGTGCACTTGTCAATCAATTAATTACCATTGTCACGATTGCACCTACATATCAATCCGGTTCAAAGCAATACAAATCACAAAACGCGATCAAAAAACTAACTGCTGATTTTCACACCAATAGTCACAAAGTCACCCGCAATCCACGCCACCAGTCGGACTCAGCGGGATCCTGCTCGCGACGCCATGTAACACGCAGGTCAGTAGTATATAGGGAGGATCTCAGGGCTCTTTGGGTAGGCAGGAGCCGCTATCTTTAACGTGTAAAATCCCCCAAATAATCCCCCGCAATCCCCCGACTTGCTTGCTAGCGAATTGGGTGGGCAGGAGCTACCGGTTTTTAAAGATTTTAAACTACATTTTTAATTTTTTTTAATTTAAATTTTAATTTTTTAATTTAAATTTTTTAATATAACTTTTTTAATTTTAATTTTAGTTCATGTATTTTTTCAATTTTAATTGTTTAATTTAATATTAATATAATTTTTATTTTTATGAATTACGTAATGCGGTTGCAATAAACACGTGTATAGCCTAGGGCGTTTAAATTGATGCCAACTAGTGGCAGAAACTAGTTAGGCAGGTTACTGTAGATTACGTATTTTAGGTAAATGAGCTGTAACTCAGCAATTAATTGTCCGATCAACCAGATCAATAGGTCATTTTGTAGCTTATCATTAGGACTACAAGGCTATATAAAAAACTAAGCTGAATTATTACCTGGTAGTTAGCTATAGCTACGTTTAGGTACCTTATTGGAAGTTTTCGGTTAAAAACATACCGCACATTTTACGGGCATGGAAGATTTCTCAGCAATTACTCAATCGATTTACGTGATCAATACGTCATTACGTAGCCTATCAAGAGTAGTACAAGGTGATATAAAAATCTAAGCTCAATTCATACTCTGTCAGTAGTAATGACTGTTTTAGTACAACCACCTTATTTTTTCAAATACGCTTATGTACTGTGTTTGGTGTAAAAACATACCGCACGCGCATGGACAATTACTTAGCCATTATAGGACCGATCAACCCGATCAATATGTCATTGTGTAGCCTATCAAGAGTACTAGAAGGTGATATAATAAGCTTGGCTAAATTCTTCGTTTTTTGGCAGGTATGGCAGGTTTAGTATACCTAGTGGGATTTTTTGGACCGCGAGCATTATGTCATCGTATAAGTACTACAAGCTGACATAACAACCCAAGCTGAATACCTACGCTAAGGGTAGATTTACCTATTGCTAAATATACATATTTTGTAAACCTAATAGTTATTGGTAGTAACCAGAAATGATTAATGGCTAATAGTAGGTAAATTGACAGAAACCTAGGATGACTCATGGCGTCGTGGCTGATTAATTACCAGTAGTAGGTAAATTGACACATGCCTAAGATGACTCATAGCGTCGTAAGGTAGGGGGGCACAGTTCTTAAAAATTGGCTACCTAGTTAGTTGTCCTAAGGTATTATACAGGGGGTACTGTGCTTAAGTGAACTTAAGGTAGTAATAGCAGTAAAATTACCTGCCCCCTCCTTGGCAGTTACCTAGTAGACATTTAATACCTGGCCCCCTCTGCCAAGTGTCAGTGAATGGCGCCTGATCTAAAGTACTTAAGAATGACGTCAAACGCAATAAAATTAAATAAATTTTATTAAAAACAAACGATAAACAATAACAATATTATGTAATGATAATACATTATGTACGCAATAAATCATAACAATTACAACAAACAACGGCAATGCAATGATAATTAACAAATAATTGAATTAATATTGTGTCACCATTCCTGAAGATGCATGTGTAAAATTTTGATGTTTAGTTGATTTTCTCCAAAATCGGTCAACGCATCTGCGAGCTGACTCTTGTACATTGTTCGGCTCAACTTCACTACGCCATTCTTATCGGTGATATGTAAATGTAAGAAATCTTGGGTCGGAACACTGGACACGAAACGTAGCGACAGTAAATGATTCAACTGAGCCGAGGTAAGAGGGCTTCGGTCTTCTGTAAAAACTTGGTATTCCACATAACGGGCGTTGTCTGTTGAAACTACACCCTTTTCCACCGTAACATTGGGCATCTTTTTGTTCTTTTGAATGTGAAAAATGTTAATCTTTAAGACTTTCTTCTCGTAGCTTCCAAGCGTTAGTTCACCTTTAGTGGTAAACTTGTGATATAAAGTGTTGTTATAAATATCCTTGACGATTACCAGTAGCCAGTCTTTTGCCTTACAACCAATCAGGTGAGCATCTAGGACATCGTTTACAACATCTGGGGTTAGTATTTGTCCTTCTCGACTACCGACAGTCAGGTGCAAAGTCTTCACCGAGCTGTCAGCAAAGGACTTGTCGACTGCAGTGTTTGTGAGCAACATGATGGTAATATGTGAGTAATAGTATAGCAAGAATAGGTGTTTATAGTAAAGGCGTCCAATGCTTATAGGTCCAGTTGTTGGGCTTTTATTAATTCGCTCGTCGACACTCGCAGGACTGGCCACCTCTTGATCCATGTATTTTAAGTTTATCGGTGAAATCCTTAACTATAGTGTCATTTTGTGATGGTCGTTGACGTAACTGACGTACAATATCTTCTAGTGGACATCCACGACATCGTTTGTACAGGAAATAAACACAATATTCTCCACAAACATTAGTATTTAGATTTTGTAGACAATAAGGATTATAGATCAAATTGCCTCCAATTTTTTGAATGTATTTTTTAAACATTGCGTATGGTTCAATGCCATAACTATCAAAATACTCTATATATTTGTCTATATAGAATGCTACCCAATGCCTGCCTGCCTTATTTGCCGGGTCTGTGTTTGCAATGAAACAAGCTGGTCTAACAAATACTTCAGGTAACTGATCTGCCGCAAAAACCCCCAGAAAAGACTTTTTCATACACTTGTCTCTTGCTATTACCCTTTCCAACTCTAAAGTATCCATAAGTTTCTTCTAATTGTTAGGCTGCATAGTCATAAAATGGTGTTCTGTTTGAGTCTAGTGCAATCAAATTATCAAATTCACCATATATTATTAGTTGAACGCCATGTATATATTGAGTAAGCGGAATACTAAACAGCATAGATAGGCTCAAATCACCTTCACGAATAAGATGCATTACTCCACTGTCCACATTATCTGCAGTTAGATCAAAAGCAAACATGGTATAACCCCTTTTAAGTTCCTCATAGGTTATGTCTGTACCGAGATTGCTATTGGCCATATCATTAGCTTCATGCAAATATGTGTAAGGAAAACTATAGTTGTACTCATTCCAGTGACATCTTAGCAGATATTTGGGAATATACTCATCGCCACACTGTAACGCAATTTCACTAACATTGCAATGCTCAAATTTTAGTGGGTTTCTTTCAAATTTTCCATTAAATGCTGTTGCATTCACCATTGCCACTATAACTTTTCTAGGTAGTTTGTGCTGTTGGTGCTGGCGTGTCGTGTTTTGTTCTTTTTTTTTTTTTTTTTTTCGGGGCCCGTGTGGCCCCTTTCTTCCGTTGAAAAATTCTCCGTTGAAATCTACATTTTCTCCATTGCTATTGAACATATTCAACTGCCGTTCAAAATGTTTCGATTGTATAAAAGTCCGTTGAAAATTTTCAACGGAGGTTTTCAGCAATTTTAACAGCGATTTTATAAACAAAATTTTTCCGTTGAAATCAACGGATTTTCAGAAATTTCTCCGTTGAAAACACGCGACTAATCATTTTTTCCAACTACTCGTTCTAAATTTTTAAAAATTTCAACGGCCGTTTAGTTCAACGGCCGTTGAACTGCCGTTGAGTTCAACGGACCGACAAAGCTCCGTTGAAAATATGCAATTTTTAAAATTTGTTGCAAAGTGTTTACTTGTTAACATCAAATAGCAAAGGAACATTGATAATTGAAAACTTTAATTTTACTTTTATAAATTCATAACTTTATACAGTTGATGAAAAAATTTAACATTAAAAATCAAATTTTCAAATTATTACTAGTAAAAAATTACATAGCAGTTTGGGAGGGTAATATTAGCAAAAATGGGCAAATTTCTTTCCTTGTTTGCAACTAAGGGCCTATTCCTTTACCGGATTAAAAGATTAATTATAATCGGACTAAACGGTTTAAAAATTATGCTGAAAAATATCATTCCAAAACCTCCGGATTAAACTAAACGGACTTGCACTGCTTTTTAATCGGACTAAACGGACTTAACTCTGCACGCTAATGTTAAGCGTGCATGTTAAATCCGTTTAGTCCAGTGGTAGTTTTGGAATGGTGCCTGACTAAAATTAAGCCGCCGACTTCTTTTAACTCGTTTAGTCCGTTTAACCCGATTTGCAATTCGAAAACCTCGGACTAAATAGTAAAGGAATTGGCCCCTAAGTTACACGAAGTTATGTTCTAAAAATCTTAAAAATATCCGTTGAAATTTCAACGGCCGTTCAACGGCCGTTTATCTCAACGGACTTTTTTTGATGAAGTCACACGACATTATGTTCTAAAAATCTTAAAATTCTCCGTTGAAATTTCAACGACCGTTGAACGGCCGTTTATCTCAACGGACTTTTCTTTATAAAATCACTGTTGAAATTCACATTTTTCTCTGCCAAAATCACATGATTTCATCGTTTATAAAATTCAAACAATTTAAACGGCCGTTTATTTCAACGGCCGTTGAGTTCAACGGCCGTTGAAATGTTTATACAATTGGGCCCAGGTGGGACCGTAAAAGTCATATGCTTTTTATCGGTGTATTCAATACGTTATTCACGTTATTGACATTCTCGGTGACAATTCCGAGCCGACCCTCGCCATTCGCCAATAACGTAAATTGCAGCGTAGCCACAAAAATTTTAAAACTAGAATTCTTTCTAAGATTTCCAGAATGACGTGTAAAATGCACGTTTTAGAAACTTGACCACTTGAATTTGCATTCCAAACGCCAGATTACCAAGTCGCTAAGTTGCAGGGGTCTGGGGCGGCAGCCCCCAGGAGACCAGAACAAAAAACAAAAAAATCCCAGGCGCATGTTTCGACATGATTTAAGTTTAGCTGTTTTTCTAATCATAATCCTAAGTCATAACTAATCATAATCGGTTTTAAACTGTTATCGAAACCAATTGTAGTTGTAGTTCAAGCTTAAATCGTTAGAAACCTGTGAAAATTTTACAAATTTGATAGTTTAGACGCAATATAGGAAATTTTTGCAAAAATTTAGCGAAGAAAATTACTATTTTTGTCACTTTTTGAACCAAATCAGCTGAGACTTTTTTCAGCTTCAGTCCAAAAAAGTGCGTCACGGGACGCACATGACCAAAAAAGTGCGAAACTTCAAAAAAAGTGCGGCGTTTCGCACTTTTTGTGCAAAAAACACTGGCGTACCCAGAAAAAAATTTCGGGGGATTGACTTTTCGATTTTTTGGATTGGATTAAAATAGACACTTTAGCAATTTTAACACTTGAATTCGCATGTCAAGTGCAAGATGATTAAGCCACAAAGTTGCAGGGGTCTAGGGCGGCAGCCCCCAGAAAAAGAATTTGTGGTTTTTTTCACTTTTTAGGCCGAATTTGGTCAACTGGAGGCGTATCCGAAATTTTTCGGCCAGGCAATAAAAACCAAAGGTAAAAATTGTGTAAAAAATTTAATGGGAAAAAATTTTGGGTGGGGGAGTGATCTCCGTCCCGCCCCTTGAGTATGACTTTGGCAAAAACGATACACTAAACAGTGTACTGAGCTAATAAATAGTGCCCAATGCACCCATATACACATGTATATATTATGCTTTTATGAAGCATAAAAGCAATAGCCGCTAAGTTACAGAGGTGTAGGGGTCTGAGGACGGCAGTTCCCAGAAGAAAATTAGAAATTTTTAGATTTTTAGGGCAAATTTGGTCAATTGGAGACGTTTCGGAAATTTTTTCACGATTAGGGCACCAACACCTGTTTATGGCCTTCATATTTGGGGATCTCCTAGTCAGGCTTGTAAAAAAATTACTGCGTCCAGTAAAAAAAATTTGCGTTCAGCTGAATGTCATTGTGTCTAGACGCACTGTGGGACGCAAAAAAAACCATGGACTGATAACTGTTGACTGATCGCAGTAGCAGGTAATGGCAGTGGCGTAGCCAGCAAAAACTGGAGGTATTGGGAATAATAATATTTTTCCATGGTACAAAAATAAATGGCGTAGTGTAACCGGTGGTGTTTTTTGTTGTGTTTCAGCTGGCGATGGGGAAGATGATGGAGCAGGGCCCGGTGCTGATCATTACGTTCACCGCACAGCAGACTGAGGTCGTCCGGGACTCAAAGGGACAGTCTGTCGAGGGGGACCCCGTACGTACACACACACACACACACACACACACACACACATACACACACATACACACACACACATACACACACACACACACACGATGATTGAATTGTCTCTGAAATGATATGTACCTGCACGGCAAATGGACAAACGGCGTCCACTTCCTACTTCAAACGGCCGATTCTTTTATCCGATTTTTGATAGCCAGCCGGCCAGCTAATCGGCTTTTTGCGAGCTACCCAGCTAAGCGTTCTGATTCTCCGGTTAGCTCCTCGTATGGAAGTCACTGGCCTGTCTGTAGTCTTGCTAGCTGGATTTTGAATAAAGTGTAGCTTTTTGTCACATTAGTTGACATTTTACATGGAATTTTTTATTGGGTGCTGTAGATTGATTTTGATTCCGTTCTAAAATATTCACAGAAGAACAACAAGCCATGTTTTATAGTATGTACTCACCCGGGGGGAATTGTAACACTTTCACACGTTTAGTGCCAATGACATATTTATGCCACTCGCAAAAATCTATGGATGCGCATGGCGTTTATTATGTTCATGTCATATTGTGTTTTTCTTGCAATTTCAAACAAACAAGCCCAATCTGCGGCAAAACCTTCAGTAAGTATTAAGTATTTACTTTGAAGTAAGCTGACCAGAAAGAAGGTCAGCTAAAACCTGTTGTGCAGTAATTAATTATCTTACTTCAAAAAGTTATTTCTTTAAGCAAATTGTTTATGCAAAAGGTTCAAGGTGTTGCAGAGATTAAGGTAGTTTTTTTTTGTATTTTACAACAAACTGTGTAGTCACAAGCTCTTCTGTTGAGTGAGGAGGCATTACATTGTGAACACTGAGCGTCAATATTCCAGAAGTAATATTGAACGCGGCCATTATTAGTTCAAAACAAAAATGTTCTTAAATCACGATATCTGCGCACATTTGCTGCAGAGTCCTGAGTATCTCCGGTCTCTCAAGCTAAAAATTTGGTGTACATATTATAAAACCATTCTAAATCAAAAATCAAGAAATGCGAACTCAATTGCAAGTGTCTAGATATTTTTCAAAGGAAATAAAACGCGGAGTACCTACCTATGTACCGTGCTAGCGTGCCGCCTACCAAATGACTTGCAAAGGAGTATTTTCTACAATGACAAAAAGCTGTGGCAAAAGGGCATAACACAACAACCTATTACGGTATTTGGCAACTCATGATGCACAAGTTAGTACACTGTTTCATCATATTTGCATGCGCACAAGGTGTTGGCAGATATTTTTGCGAAATCATCCGTGTATCAATAAGGCTACCAGACAATACTATGTAACAGCAATGTGACTCACGCGCGATACCTGAATCGCAGGGTTTTTTTTGTGTAAAATAGGGTGTATTTACACATCGGCCGCCTAATTTACACAGCAAAAAATAAAAATACACACTGATTTACACAGCCCCATTTTGCCCCAAAAGTTGATGAAACGGCCTATTTTGGTTGTAAAAATTACAAAAATTCACGAAGTGGCGATTTGTGCCTGTGACCTCTTTGTCCTAACAAAATTAAGTCTGATTTTTGACCCCAAAACAAAAAATCTTCAGTTTCTGCTCACGGCTTATGATTTTTTCATTTTAGCATTCGTTTTTATGCACTTGAAAGTTGACAGTGAGAAATCAGCCACGCTGAGCCTGTCTGTGCGATTTCTTTTCCTACGTCAAACTACTGTAAAACTTTTACACCCGGATTTGAAAACTGATAGAACAACTCTCTATCTGTGTAAACCATGGTTGTACACGGGGTCTCGGCCTGGGGGTTAGGGCTTGTTTCAGATTTTGCGAAATTTTAGGGGGGCTTGCCCTGGCGTGTCGGATACTTGAACTGACAAAACCGCAAACATTTTTAATTTATATCTCATTTTTTATTTTCGTATGTAGTTCGTGTCTCAAAGTCGAAATATTACTTTTCACGTGAAAAAACGGTTAATTTTTACCTAAAAAATGCTAAAATACACTTAAAAATTTACACAACATACCCTTAATTTACACAGCAAATTTTTAATTTACACAACATTTACACAGTCCCGATTTTGAAAAAAAAACCCTGCCTGAATGTGATAAACGAACGCACATTAAAAGTGATCGCTTGATTGCTGTGGAACGTTTGTGCTGGACAATAATGTGACGCACCCGCAGTTGATCCGAAGAGCACAGTAAACAGACGCACAAGCTTATACCACACTCAATGCCCTGTGTTATCCGCCAAAATAAAAATTAAAGACCTGTTGTGCTGTGGCACAACAGGAAAAACGCAACAGGGCAGTAGCATCTTATGTTAGTTTCACAGCGCACACTTGACAACATTTCTACGTGCCGTCTCAAGCAGCTTGGTGGACTATATTATAGTGGGAAGGGGTTTGAGCAGTGGTAGTGACTAGTGTGGACTGTTTGTGTTTCAGAACATCCCCCTGCGCGTGAACTACGTGTGGGTGCTGTGCCGAGACCCCGAGGAGGTCAACCCCCGCGCCGCCTGGAGACTCATGGAGGTGCACGCCAGCAGTCAGCAACAGTTCCTCTAGTCACCCCCCTCCTCCATCACATTAAACTGCAATGGATTAACTTGATTAGCTCCTTTAGTCCTACTATTACTTTAGCTTAAGGCTAAAGTCTGACAAAAAAACCTCCGCCACTGACTTATTTTAGTGGCATGACTTCTGCGACTACTTGCAGTACTCTTGATAGTCAAAACCTATTCTTTTCGTGACGAAATCGCATGTTTCGTTTTCTCAAGTGGAGCAACTGTGTTTTGTCAGACTCTAGTTAGTTGGTCAATTCCATCCATGAGGTTAATCGTTTGGCAAGACTTTCTGAGCTTTCGATATTCCCATGTTGATTTCCGAAGTTAATCTAATCCGGTTAATATCCTATGTGAGCAGTTTTCTAATTTATCATTGTGCCTGCTTGTTTGATTTCAATAAATTTTATCATTGTTTGGCGTGCTTTGATTGTGTTTCATGAAATATAGGACTTGTGCCTTCCGGCCGAGTTACTTTTGTTGTGATTGGCTGTTTATGGATTACATTTGATTATCTTGCTCGATTGCTAGCTGCGTTCCAGAGTTCGGCATTGTTTATTACTTTTCTGACACCCAACCTGTGCCACTCTTGAGGATGAATCGCCCGTTAGTGCTAATTTAACACGCATGATTATCACACATTACATAACTGACACCATGCAAAATTTTTATAGTGAGTAGACGAAGCTTGGAAGCCGGTTACTGTGGCATTGTGTACTAGCATACTACCGGACGCACACCATTGTCAGGATCAGCCAGTCACATTAACAGTCATGAGGGATCTTCAGGGTCCAATCATACAGTCATTTTAAGTTACGAAGAAAAGCTGCATCAGTACTCTAGTAATGTAAACTAAAGGTGCCACGACTATTTCCTGTGGCAGCAGCTGCTTTGATAGTGGCTCCGTGTCTCTTCCCCTGTTAACCGCCCAATTCGGAACTTAGGTGGTAGTGTCGCAAAAGCAGTTTTGGTCTTAGGTTGCAAAAGGAGAGCTTTTTACGCGGCGGCCTCAGCCGCCGCGTATATACTATAGTGCATACGACTGTTTACCACGTATCTGATCTTATACTGTAAATTTACACTGCAACGTTGGTTAGGTCAGTGAATTGCATTCAATGTGTGGGCGTGTGTGCTCATGCTGCGTGCTGATCAGTGCAGTGCATTCAGTGTCCGATTGTAATATACTGCTAGTGTTGTTTGTGGAATGGAAATGCAATTACGCAGTATACTTCTAATTGCCGTAATATTGAAAAGAAACCTGTTCCAACAATGTTTCATGGATCGTTTATCAGCGAGTCGTTTATCAGGAAAGTTCGAACTTTAGGCAACCTCGGCAACCATGCAGTTTTGCGGTTGTAGATGTTATGCACTGACCATATAACATGACAGTTTGAATCATGGTAGACAAGTGGACACGAACATGATGTAACTTTTAGTATTACCAATGTTCAGCATATGTAGATTATATAGAATACAAGTGGTTTGCCAACATATTTTCAAACTGTTCAAAGAATTTGTGGGTTATCAACACTACATCTGACCTTAACACGCAATTTTTGGTACCTACTTGCGAACGTAATCTTAGACCCCTAACTGATCGAAAAAATCGAAAGCGAAGGTCACGTGCAAAGTACATGGTTGAACATTTTTCGACTAGGATTAGCTACCGTACGTATCAACCTACACTGATGCCACATGAATTTTTCTGATTGAAAAGGTTTTAACCGTTAGTGCTCACATTGACTGAAAGTGCGCTGAGTTAAAAAATGTTAAAATTTACAATATTGTGGTGCCGCGTTTTATATTCGGCGAATATCCTCAGGAGTGCAAGCGGGTCGCAACGAAATCTATCAAAATTAAGTTAACCCTACTCGCAAAACGTGCTTGTTGCTTTCAAATAGTACGTCCACTGAGAAGGTAGTCCAACGCTGTATGGTGTCAGTTACTGCCAGACACCACACTACCAATATCGACAAATATCTTGGACCAATCGCCATTCGTAAGCCAGACATCACACAATAGGGGCATAACATATCAATAAAACAAGCTCGATATCAGATTGGCCAGCTTGTGAAGTACACTTATGTCGACGCACAATTTTTTACCACAAATAAGAAAAAAACTTGAAGGTACGTTTGTTTTTCTTTTGATTTGAAAATAAGCGTCTAGATTTTTCACAGGTTGTCATTATTGCTGTTAGTACCTTACAGTTTATGTACAGTTTCACAGTTCAAACCAGATTACTCCACAGCCGGTGCAGCGATTTGCACTAAATTTTGTGTGCATAAACTACAACATATGTGCTATCAAGAGTGCATAATAAGAAAGTCGTATTATGCACTCTTGGTGTTATCAGTCTGTGCAAACAAACTAAACATATAGATTGATAAAATATGGAATGTGAATAAGTTTATTTTCATTTTTCCGACTTCGACATCATTGCAAACTATATATATGCTGCACATATTTTGCAGTTTTTAGATAGATTTTCAAAATATACAAAGAACAGTTTTTCCTGTTGGGCCACAGCTCAACAGGTCTTTAATTTTGATTTTGTATTCTTAGTGCGCTGCTAACGTTAAAGTGCTCATGTGCGGAGTTTGTTTTACACGTCCGCCTCCGTCAAATCGCATCCGTCTACCTACTTACTTAACCTTGCTGGCTTGCTTCGGTTAATGTACTGCCTTTGCAATTTCCGCCGTTGCACAGGCATGGTAAACAAGCACGTTTTGTGAGTAAAGTTCCGTTAATTGTGGACAGATTTCGTTCCGACATGCTTGCAATGCTGAGGATATTCTTCGAATATAAAACGCGGCACCAAAATTTTTTAAAGCGAAGATTTTTAACATACAGGCCTACTGTCATTCTTGAATCTCATTTTCTGTCCAATTAAGATAGCATAAACGAAAACGTTCAGTCCTGAAAAATTTATAAATCGCCAGTAACTTTATTTGTTACCTACATGAAGCTGCAGTCCTGGTCAAAAAGACAGTCAGAGTCAGAAATCGCATAAATGGGTGTTCACTACATACATAGTTGCGTTCGTCAATTTATGTTCTGGCTGAAACTTGCGCGCGAAAATACTACATAGGTAACCCGCTGACGATGCTGTGTAATGAATGAGTATGAAGTTTGACTATATCTAAACGTTGGCATACCAACTTAACTCCATAGAATGGACACATGCTGGAGACCTATACTCTTCTAACCTGATTTTTTAAAGTGTCCATGGCGTGCATACAAAACGAATCTTCAAGGTATGTTATGCAGAATATTCCAGAATCAAAAAACACTGCTAGGTCCATAATTCCGTAGCAAGACGTAAAGGAGAATGTTCACAGCGTTTCTCAACTCGATCGCCTGCACACGATACACACACTTCTTGATTATTAATATCAATGGTTGGATTACAATAATATTGCTGTCTGACAGTCCCAGAGGCTGTATGTTGTACACGATACCATACACAACACAGCGCTGCAACTATTATATTGTAAGACTATGCAGCACATGCAGCATAGCACACACTTTACAATACACACACCCACACATATAGTGCATTTTCAGGACCTACCTAGGTGCTCAGTTCAAATTTACATAGGGAGATAAGATACATGAGAAATCACATTTTGTAATATAGTATATACGCGGCGGCTGAGGCCGCCGCGTAAAAAGATTACAAAAATTGCTTTCCCCGGAATCGATGCAACAGCCTTCGGTTTATGAGTACAACAGCTAAACCACTACACCATTCTGCGGTCTTGTATTTTATAGCTAAGAGTGCCTACTAATTTATTCCATAAGGTGCCTATGTTACAACATAGTTCTGGAAACTTTGCAGATAAAATGTTAACAACTTGCCTATTGAACGAAATATGAAGGTTTTGCAGTCTGATTAGCAGACAGTTTGGTACGTGTGCATCAAAATTACATGTTAGCTGTCCCAACCGGTTTACAATGGCCTCTGGCCAATGTACTTGACAATTAAAACTTTTTGCTTACTGAATGTTTTTGCCGAAAATTGGGCTTGTTTCAACATATCACTAAACAAGTTTTACAGTCGTGCAAAATCGACTGCTTTCGCGACACCACAACCTTAAACCCGTGGGTGAGCTCCCTAGTCTCTTATCGTGTGCACGCTAGTGTACACCGTTGTACGCGGGTATACCTACGCTGCTTGTGTAATCGTGCAGTGTGCTTATGACGGAATAAGAAAATTAACTATTGGTTGTGTCTGACTGTGTTTTGTGTTGCAGATTTAGCATGAGTGGCGAGAGCGGCGCGGGCAAAGGGGTGCCCTGTGCTGACTTCATGGAATTCCAGGTAACGACTGCACTAAATCGGTTTAGTTGAGGTCTAGGTAGTAGGTAGCCTATCAAAGGATTGAAACCGAAATCTGAGTAGACTCACTTTCCTGCGTCTGTGGTACTGAGTAGTGTGACTGCCCCTTGACCCCTCTACTGTAGGTGTGTGTATGTGTGTGTGTGTGTGTGTGTGTGCGTGTGTGTGTGTCTAGGATCGTCTGAAGCAGATGCGTGCTGTGGACGACCAGATCGTGTACCAGCTCAACACCCTGCTGCCCACCCACTCCTTCGCCAGCCAAGTCGACACAAGTGCCCAGTGCCAGATGCTCTACAACCAGGTATATAGTCCTCTACTGGTGCCAACAAGGTGCATTAGTATGGCGGTCTGCTAGTGAACGGCTTCCTGACTTTTCCTTTCAGCATGTGTTATTTGTCAGCCATCAGATGTGGCCGAGAGCAGAGATGCACGGAGCACGGGGGGTGTCCGACCCCCGGCGGGGTGGTGCCTGGTGTACCGACCTCCCATGGCCAAGAGTATATTATGTAAGTTGCAAGGATGACTGGGCCTCTGTTACCGTTCCCGTTGAGAACCGTGTTTCAGCTGAGCGAGGCGTACAGTGCCCGGGAGCGGGGCATCCGGCGGTGCGTGGACGAGGGGCGGGCCGTGGTAGAGTCCCTGAGGGCCCAGAAGGACAACGACCCTGACAACCCCGGCCTCAGGAAACAGCTGCAGAAGGCACAGAACAAGGTCACACTCACACTCTCCGATCTATACTCGCCTGCCCGTTAGACAGTTATACACAGGGGTGGACGTGGGTCGTGGGTACCCCCGGGTTGCGTTGGGTCGGAAAATTTGAGCTGTGTCTCAACTCTCAACCCGCGGGTACCCATCTCAACCTGCGCTGGTCGCCAAATTTTTTTCCGACCCGCGAAACTTGAAAAATTCACCCTGTCGGACTCCAATTGGACAGAAATTTTAGAACTTCGTAATAGTACCATTAGTTTAAAGTAGTAATGTAAACAATGGACAGATGTACGTTATGTAAATTATATAAACATGAGCATCAGCTAAAAACAATTAATTATCTGGTTGGTTATATATGTATAATGGTGGCTTAATTGGGTCGTGGGTTGGCTTTTACGGCGCATTGGGTCGGGGGTTACCCACGAGTGTTGATCCGCGGGTTGGGTCGGGGGACGAAACTTTTGACTCGCATCCACTCCTGGGTATACATAATTGACAACTCTCATATTAGTCTTTTATGATCTTGAGCATACGTGGGCAGCTATTAGGCATGGGCACGTTTACAAAAATCTGTAAACGTTTAAACGCTCGCGTTTACAGATGAGAAAACGCGTTTAAACGTTTAAACGCTTTTTCCGGTTGTAAACGTTTTTTGACCGTTTAAACGTTTAAACGTAAACGCGTTTAAACGTTTAAACGCGTTTAAACGTTTAAACGGTTGAACAGTAAGCTTAAGCGTTTAAACGGTTGAACATGTAAGCGTTTAAACGCGTATAAAACGTTTAAACGGTTACACAGGTAAGCGTTTAAACGTTTAAACGTTTAACCGCGTTTAAACGGTTAAACAAGTGAGCGTTTAAACGCGTTTAAACGTTTAAACGGTTGAACAAATAAGCTTAAGCGTTTAAACGGTTGAACATGTAAGCGTTTAAACGCGTATAAAACGTTTAAACGGTTACACAGGTAAGCGTTTAAACGTACTGAACGTTAAACGGTTCGAAAACCGCGTTTTTTGAACCCGTAAACTTTTAAACGTTTCCAAACCGTTTAAA
This sequence comes from Trissonchulus sp. WLG1_4, assembly GCA_030248245.1. Lineage (NCBI taxonomy): Eukaryota > Metazoa > Nematoda > Enoplea > Enoplida > Ironidae > Trissonchulus > Trissonchulus sp. WLG1_4. The sequence continues at coordinate 7,042 of JASANF010001052.1, read as the reverse complement.
CGTTCAAACCGTTAGCTATCGAATACTGGGGGGTGGGGGTGCGGTGTGCGGAGCAAGTTTTCCAGCCGTTTTTGCTTCGTGAGCTACATTTTTTACTTCGTAAGCTAGCTTCACAACATTCCCATGCCCATGTATGATCTTGAGACATCTGGCGTGTGACGAGGTTGACTCTGGTGCAGACATGTATGTGGGAGGGATGTGTGGGTGGAACTCTTTCCCAACTCGAGGAACCGGAAGGAGGTTTCCTAAAATTTGGACAAAATTGGATAAAAATGGCACTTTTTGAAAATTATGCAAAATGTAGGGTATCTTTGGTCGATTTGGGGGGGGGATGGGTCCGTTAAATTTGGTTGGAGAGACCCCCCAAAATTTTGACGGCCTTAGATGTATGCTGTGTTGTCCGTGATTTCAAATGAAAAGAATGACAGCCATATGTGTTGCATGGGCAAAGGTAAGGTTTGGTGTAATAGTATATGGTTGTGTTTCAGTTGCGTCTGATGCAGGCGGAGATGAACGTGGAAGAAGTGGTCAGGGATCGCAGTCTCAAGGTACGCCCACAAGGCCCTCTGGCAAACTACTAAACACTTCGGGTGCAATGCATTAAGGCAGTCTTAATACGTTAAAACCAGTCTAAGGCGTTCTATTTCAGTAATTTAGAACACTGTAACAAAAAATTCTACACGTATTACATAGGTTAGAACATTGCCATTAGACTGCGTTTAGCAAGACTGAGCTAAGACTGCCTTTACGTATTCTTTACCCTTTACCGTTCATGTCAGCATCACAAAAGATGCTCTGTTAGTAGTATGGCTCAGCAGCAAGCGAGTGAATACAGAGGCCCGAATTCACATACTAAGTATTATTCACATACTATCGCTAAGCGTTTGCGTGTTAGCGTTTAGCGCTAACGCTTACCGAAGTTTAAGTATGTGAATAACACTTAGCGCTTATAAGTTTAAGCGTTAAGCCTGGTTCATACTCGTTCCTAAGCTTTGTCCTTGTCCCTGTCACTAGGTGTCCTTGTCCCTGTGTTCTTATGCATTGTCCCCAGGGTTTTTTTCTGTAAAATAGGGTGTACTTACACATCGGCCGACTAATTTACACAGCAAAAAATAAAAATACACACTGATTTACACAGCCCTATTTTTCCCCAAAAGGTGATGAAACGGCCTATTTTGGTTGTAAAAATTACAAAAATTCGCGAAGTGGAGATTGCGGCCTGTGGTGACTTCTTTTTCCTAACAAAATTGTCTAATTTTTGACCCCAAAACCAAAAATCTTCAGTTTCTGCTCTTGACGGCTCATGATTTTTTTTACTTTAGCATTAGTTTGTATGCACTTGAAAGTTGACAGTGAAACATCAGCCATGCTGAGCCTGTCTGTGCGATTTCTTGTCCTACATCAAACTACTGTAAAACTTTTACACCCGGATTTGAAAAAAAATGAGTAGGATCTGGCTGATAGAACAACTCTCTATCTGTGTAAACCATGGTTGTACACGGGGTCTCGGCCTGGGGGTTAGGGCTTGTTTCAGATTTTGCGAAATTTTAGGGGGGTTTGCCTTGGCGTGTCAGTTACTTGACATGACAAAAACGCAAAAATTTTCAATTATCTCATATTTTTTATTTTCGTATGTAGTTAGAGTCTCAAAGTCGAAATATTACTTTTAACGTGAAAAAAACGGTCAGTTTTTACCTAAAAAATGCTAAAATACACACTTTTAAAAATTTACACAACATACCCTTAATTTACACAGCAAATTTTTAATTTACACAACATTTGCACAGTGCCGATTTTGAAAAAAAAACCCTGATTGTCCCTGTTCTTAAGAAATGTCCCTAAGGTCCATAGGGAATGTCTTTGTCCCTGTCTTTAGGGGTGATTGATTCATACTCCTTGAGGACAAAGGAACAGTCCTATTCACATGAACTAAAGCTCAAATTTTATTGGCTCATTTGCGTTTCGTTAAAAGGGCCTCAAAATGTTTTTCAAACAGATTGCTAATAGAAGAAAAAATTTCCACTGTTTCAAAATACGGGATTCAATCTGTGGCTGGCCACCTTAGAAGCAAAAATCATACTGCTCAACTAACAGGACTTGAAAATTTCAAGCTAAAGGAGTTTTATAAACTTTCTATAATCTTAAAAGTGTTACAAGTGACAGTCCTTCAGAACCGGGCTTTAGTGTTAGTATGTGAATACGTGCCAGAAAGACATAAAGCAGATTAAAATAGAACACGACAAATTAAACTAGAATGGTGTGGTGTAATTTTGCATTTTTGGTAGCTAACCCTGGGACGTTGTACTCCTACGATTCTGTTAACGATTAAGTCACATTGTAAGGTGGACACGTTCCAATTTAGTTTTGAGATTTGCTGATATTATATTAAGATTACTATTGTTTCAGATTTTCTACGAGCGATGTCGCAGTTCCTACAAGCCCCCAGATATATCAGCACACACCTGACCCCCTTCATTCCTACAAGCCCCCAGATATATCAGCACACACCTGACCCCCTTCATTCCTAGTCTCCTGTCGCGCCCACTGTCAATGCACACACAACAGATATCTCCGGAATCAAACATGATACCCGGACTAATTTTAGTTAAAAGGGGGACCTGTCTGTGATGTTGCTGAAAATTGTCCCGATTATTATTTCGTTTTTGTTACATAACCTCCAATCTATGATCATTGTAATGAAGACATCATTGTATAATGAAATCACGCACGGAATCGCACAGTGAAACGCCAAAGAAATAATTTTATTTTTTGAATGTAGGGTTTGGGTTGAGTTTGATTCGAGGCTATCCATAATTCAGTTGTTTTCAGTGAAGTTTTAATTGACCTGGGTTTGCGATTTGTTTTTTGTCAAATTATGTAAGTGTGATTGTCTGGTCCCTGGGATTGTCCAAAAGCTGGGACACATACCGTTTTTAAGTGCACAATAAGACGTGACTGCTTTATTCAGCCGAGTGCTGAGGTCCAAGGTCATTGGCTTTCCGTGCTATCTGTCTGATCGCTGTGTCAGTTGCTCAACCATTTGAAGTTTGATCAACACCATGCAATTTCCACTCTATCCCTGTCGCCTGAGCAATACAATTCATCTGTCTACAGCTGGGTTTTTTGCGTTGGCAAAAAGATGGCAACAAAATGTTTTTCGCAATTTTTTCCATTATTTCTTGCATTGAACGTCATATGCACGCAGCGGCGTAGCAGGGAACGATGGAGGGAATGCCTCCCCCTCGATTTTTTCCATGACAAGAATTTTGCATAAGAGTCCTTCGGTTGTGTGGTTACATTGGAAAAAATTCACGATACGTCCCTAAAGTGCTAGAAAATTAAATTGTAAGTGTAGAAATGGGAAACACGTGATGCATAACAGCGTACAGGACTAGTGACTCCCCAAATCCATCTTGACGTACTTTGATTTTGTGTGACGCAATTTTGCAATGAGACACAAAATCTCGGGCGCAGTCTCAGACGCAAACAGATTTGAAAAAACCCTAATTAAAGGATGTCCTACAGTCATTAAACGCTTTGACATAGATTATTACCACGCAATAAAAATGAAGTTGCAATAATTTGCATGAGTCTGGGGAGCGGTGCCTCAGGATAGTTAGAAATACAACAAATTTGGTCAATTGGGGACGTACCGGAAACTTTTTCTGGCTGAGCAGCTAAAAACAAAGCGGGGATCTTATAGGTTCACCACACCTGCGTCGAAAATTTTTCGCCATTCTGCGAAACAGTTTGAGAATTTTTCGCAATCGCCAAATTTTTTTCGCAATTGCGAACGTTTTTGCGAAAAAAATAAACTCAGCTGGTTGGACTTGTAACCACTGCACGGCCTGTACATTGTTTTGGCCAAATGTTCCTTCGCTAATTGTTCTACTGCGTTTTTGTGTGTTCTGGTGCAGATTGAGGGGAAATATGGCCAATGCCAACCTGCTTTGGTGTCACTTGACTGGTAATATTGCATGAGTGCAGACTGCAGTGATTGTTTTGTGAGACTCCCTAGGTGCCTATTACACTGTATTGATTTATTGATTGTTCATTGACTCTTATGCCACAGTGGATTCTATAGTCTGCCCAAAAAATGTATGTATCGAACTTCATTGCTTCATAGCAACTCAGTCGTTTAAGATAACCCCCATAATGTGTATGTCATTTGAAAGCATTTTTGATGAAGATTTTCATGAAATTAAAATATTTGAAAAAATTTTGAGTCAAACTTTTTAATTCAAATAAAATTGATTTTTTTTCGGCTACCTATTTAAAACCTTTTGTATCATATATCATTCGATAGCCCTTAACATTCTGCGTCGAATGATATATACAACATGACTATAGCATGCACCTATCGATTTTTAATCAATAAAAATTGTCAGCATTTATCGATTTTTTAATTTTTGATTTTTCCATTGAAAAACAGCATTTTTGGTCCTTTTAATTAGCTGTAACTCAACAAATACTTAACCAAAGCCGACAATTTGTGCATCAATCGACGCCTTGTGACTCCGCGCAGTTTGTGAAAGTGATAAAATTTCAAAAATTGACATTAAATTTTTTAAATATTTGTCAGGTTTACAGTCATTTTTCAGCTATTTTTGCTCAGAATTGGGTAAAACAATTATCACCACAAAATAGTTCAGTTCTTAAGCTTTCATTTGATACCAAAAACATGCACTTGTGATTTAATTGAACAAAGTTATGTAGCTAAATGAAATAGCTGTTTTTATCACTTGTCAAAAATTAGTGCTTGGTCAGCGTGTCATGGTGCATGCGTGAAAACATTCTACACGCTGATATGCGTGTCTAAATTTTTGTGGGCGCACAAACATACTGTGAATCATGAATGAGCTTTTTTGTATAACTTTGTTCAGTTAAATCACAAATGCATGTTTTTGGTATCAAATGAAAGCTAAAGAATTGAACTATTTTGTGGTAATAATTTACCCAATTTTGAGCAAGAATAGCTGAAAAATGACTGTAAACCTGACAAATATTCAAAAAATTTAATGTCAATTTTTGAAATTTTATCACTTTCACAAACTGCGCGGAGTCACAACGCGTCGATTGATGCACAAATTGTCGGGTTTGGTTAAGTATTTGTTGAATTACAGCTAATTAAAAAGACCAAAAATGCTGTTTTTCAATGGAAAAATCAAAAATTAAATAATCGATAAATGCTGACAGGTGCATGCTATAGTCATGTTGTATATATCATTCGACGCAGACTGTTAAGGGCTATCGAATGATATATAATACATTAGGTTTTAAATAATTAGCCGAAAAAAATCAATTTTATTTGAATTAAAAATTTTGACTCCAAATTTTTATTCAAATATTTTAATTTTATGAAAATCTCCATCAAAAATGCTTTCGAATGATATATACATTATGGGGTTATCTTAAACGACTGAGTTGCTATGAACTAAGCAATGAAGTTCGATACATACATTTTTGGTTAGACTTTAGTTTACTTTGTTATGTCTTGTAATTGTTGTGTTTTGTTGTGTTTGCAGTGTTTACTGGATGATAGTAAATGAATTTGCTCGCTCACTCAGTTTATATTACTGTCCCAACTCAGACTGCGTCTAGGTTTTAAACTAGAGAGACAGTTATTAGGGTATCACACAGCAAGCCGAGTCTCAGCTATTAAACAAATGACAGAGCTAGGTGGAGTTGCGATTGCACCATGTTACACTCGTTGCTCCGTAAACAGACTTGTTGTCCAATAGCATTGCCGTCACGAGCCGCCCGTTTTTTTCTTGTTCCCTCCAAATTTACTAAACCTATTTTTATAATTTTAGTACTAATGGACTCTCTTTGACATCAAAAGGTTCGTTTTTTGCCCTAATATCCTACAAACCAACATGTATAGAACCCTTTTACAAACAATAAATAGGATTATGGTTTGCCAAGTGTTGATTGACAGTTTCATCGCCAAAAGGAGCCGACCCATTTGTTGAACAGGTTGGTGAGTTTGTTGGCTGGCTTGTTGCGCTGTTGTTGTTGCTTGTTGCTGTTGAATCGATGCAGCAGTCGCTCTCCCTCGAACAGCAGTCCCTCGGCCTGGTCCGCCTGCGGGCTCGGGGCCCCCGGCTGGTCGGAGAGGGCCTGGCGCACTTGCTTGAGACTCTGGAAGATCTGCAGAAACTTGCTGATGTCCGTGCCCCCGCCACCCCCCGACCCCCCCGAGCCCGAGCCCCCCATGGTCCAGATCTCCTTGAAGAGTGTCTCGATGGGACTGGTCAGTATCTCGGCCACGTTCTCGTTCAGCAGCCCAGAGAACTGTTTCATCAGCTCATCGATGCGTTCCACCACCCCTTTGTTCTGCCCCCCGCTCGACCCCCCCGATCCTCCCGATCCCCCTCCCCCCGTGGATCCAGTGGGCCCCGAGAACTTGCCCGTCTTCATGCCACTGAAGTCCGTGATCAGTTCCCCGTCCGGCTGCACGTAGTCGCACATCCCGGCGGGCTTGTAGCAGTTCCCGGCCGCACCCGACCCCGCCTCGCAGTCTGCACTCGTCTCGCAAAAATCCACTTCGCCGTATCCTGCAATGGCATCACTACATCACTCAAAGTGCAAAGGTTGCATCGAACAGAACCAGTGATTGTCAGTACCTATACCTAGGTATACCAGCAACTTAAACAAACACAGCCACGGAGCGTGATGGATGCTGATGTCTTTGCATTGTAATCACGTACATTACATTCTATAATGCTGCAATGTATTAGTTGTGCTCTGCTTGAAATGTTCCAACTTTAAAGTGGGGGGGGGGGGCTGAAACAGGGGTTCATTGGCAACTTGTGGGTAAGTTTCCCATGTATCACGGTTTTTTAGATGCCTCGGAGAAACGGCGATTCGGCTATAGCCAATTATTATACACGGATTTGCCTAAAATAGCCGGCAATAGCTGTGGCGATTTTCAGCACATATTGCCGATTAGACTGTTTCGCCGCGGCTATAGCTCGCCGTGGCTATTTTGGCGATTTTTAAATGGCCAAGTTTTGACTGAACAAGCTTGGCTATAGCCAGC
>JASANF010001051.1:0-38326 GCA_030248245.1 Trissonchulus sp. WLG1_4 | reverse complement strand
AAAGGTAAAGCTTCTGGCGTTAGTTGAGGGATATTTGCAATATAGGGTAAATGGGATCAGATTATTCTACCACAGACTGGTTTGTACACTAGGGCTTCTACAGATCTACTCAGCGAACTATGCCCCCACCCATATTATATTTACATGATGCTATATTTCGGACTATTTCAGGCAAGATGAAAAACAGCGGTATACTGGGTATATACCTAGCTTAAACGACCTTTATAGCATAAGGAGAGTGACATGCTGCAATAGGTTCTGTAGATACTATTTTCACAACTATTTTCGTTTGATGCCTATAAAAGTATCTTTAAACTTACTTCATTACATGCTGAAGAGATGAGAATTGGACCAATCTGATTACAGCTGCATTTGTACTGGCGATTGCCGATTAATCTTTTCAGGCCTGACGTACGGCGTGAAGGGCCTGCTGCTTCTGTTCGGTTTGTTCCTGGCCTATGACATTCGATCCATTAAGCTGAAATTCATCAATGATGCTCGATTTGTGGGACTGGCTATTTATAATGTTGTGGTGTTTGTTAAGGTTGCAGTTGTTTTATATCATAGTAATTTTAGCGAAGAAAAAGCGACAAAGGAGGAGGAAAAAGTAATAAAAAAATGACTGTCAAAACGCCCAATAGACTCAACTGCTCAAATTTTATTTTGACTTAACAGCTGTGTTTGGTTGGTTTTTGTCTAGCCGAAAACTATTCAGAGTATCAGACCAGTAGACTACAGGGTAACACTTGTGATGGGGCGGGACTTAAATACCAGGAATTTTTCTCAATTCGGTCGGTTGAGCTGAGGATTGTAAAAATATGTAACGGGGTCAAACTGTTCGGTTGGCTCCGACCGAATTAGGGGGTCCTTCCTCTTTTACCGAGCGAAATAACAAAATTCGTCAAAAAATTTGTCAAATTTTTGAAAAGGAATGAAGGCCATTTTTGCCAAATTTTGCCCAAATTTTTCGGGACCCTTCTCGGCCTTCTCCCTGTGCCCTCGATTCTTAAGGGGGAGTGTACCGTACTATCTCCCACCAATACATATTGAATGGTAGTGCTGTTTCAGGTGCTGACGGTGATCACTGGCCCGGTGACGCTGCTGATTTTGACGCAGGCCAACGCCAGTTTCGCATTTGTGGCCACGGCAATCGTCCTCTCGCTTTCCATTTCCATGGGGCTGATATTTCGGGCCAAAGGTATAACATACTGACTCCGAATTTAGTGCTTTGGTCATTTGCATACATGGGCCTAAGGGAAGGGGTTCACCCCCCCCCCCCCATCCCCACCAGATTGCTAGAAAGCGACTCTCGACATCGAAGTCAGTCACTTTCGAAGCAAAGATACGGGACTGCACTACGGCCCCTGGGTGGCTTACCCGACCCAAATGCTACCTGCCCGCGTATGATTACGAATAGTGTGATCCTATCGTAGTGTGTATAATTTTGCTTGAAAAATTGGCATATTTTTTATGAATCAATCATTTAGACTTTTTACTGTCTATTGTGTGATTTTAATCTTATGTTCGTATTTCTTTTCTATTTATAAAATTTTGAATTGAACTGCGGAAAAAGTGACGAACACACACAATATTGCTAAAATGTTGGTCGTGCGTGATGTTTATTCAAAATTAAGAACTCTAGCGTTCTTGTCAAAAAACACGTGCAGGTTGCTTGAAATCTTGAAATAAAGGTTACTTGAGGTCATAATATTATAAAAAATTTTACGCACAATTCATGCAGCTCTCATTTGGCCACTAAGTGGCAGTGAATCTTATAGATCAGTAAATAATGGAAAATCTTTGGTCATTTTTTGTTCTAGAATTTATATATGTAGCACGTGCCGGCGAGTGCGGACTGTCGGAAGAGATCGGAGGCGGGCGTTGCGACACCAGCCGACGAGGAGCGATACAAGAGCATGCTGATGGAGAATGAGGGGATCGACCGACAGATTGCTGAAGTCAGGGGATTAAGAAGATTAACGGGATTAAGGGAACCTGAAGATTAGGAGACCAGGGGGGTTTGAAGTAGGGGATTAAGGAGATAGCTGGGTGCAGAGGATTAACGGAAATTGCAGATTAAGATTAAGAGACCGACCTTGCACTGTCACAACTGACAACTTATATTCCAATCACTCTTTCAAAAAAAGCTGGGAAGTTTTTGAAAATTAAACCAAAATATCTCATAGAATAACTATTATAGAATAATAACATATAATATTACAAAACCATTTTTTTTAATTTCAGAAAGAAGTGCGCATCCGTGAAATGCGGCGCCGACTAGAGGAACGGCTGGCAGCGGCAGGGCGGGGGCACGCACAAACGCATCTCGGCCACCAGTCATCGCTCGGAAATTCTGGCCGAGGCCCCCCCGCTAATGTTCCCAGCCGGACCCCCCCTACGCCCCCCCTCCCACCATCGTCAACAAGGGGGTGACCTTTTGTGACGAGGTGACCGGGGTACTGGGAAAGTCGGGCACGGAAGACTCTGGCTATCGCAGCTCCGGGCGATCGGTGGCTCCGGCGGCTCCGTCAGTCGCGTCAGTGGGGGACGAGGCCAAGGGGACGACGGCCATTGAGGTTAACTGCATTCCGCTGCCGGATACGGAAATTTTACTGTAGAAGTAGATGCAGATGTTTTTTGGAGTCTAATTTGGCAAAGGTTTTTTGTGAGGTAAAACGTTTCAGATATTTTTTGGGGTTGAATTTGTGCTGTAAAGACGTTCAGGTAATCATTGTGGAAAACTGATATTTTAGGGTTCCATTTGGTAGAAGGTTCAATTTGTGCTGTAAAAACGTTTGAGTAATTTTTTTGTAATTTTGTAATGACATTAGACACAAACCAATTGGTTTTATTGTATTCAGTGTGGATGGTTGAAGTAGACCAAAGTAGTAAATTTTTGACAGTATATGTTTAGTTTTTTTATTGAAATAGTAAAAAAGTATAACGCATTTCGACAAGTGTGAAATTTTACGCTACTAGGATTCTGAAATGTTTGCGACTATTCTGTTTGTCTTCCGTGAAAAACAGTTTGTTAATATGCTTGCAACTACATCTTGTTTTCCTACCTATCTTGCCCTTTGATTTACAGTGTGGATTTTGTCTTTTTGTGTTACAACTGTTAGTCATCTGTATTATTAATAATTATTGTGTTACTATTATTGCCTGGCGAAACTCACAAATACTACTTTACTGGCTACATAGTCAATCGTAACTCGAAAGGTTTTTGAATAAAATAGATCATCGTGAATAATTCCATGTCCATTTTAGACTGGTTAATTTCACACCTTGCTTTACCCCATTTTTTGTATCTGCCATGTGAATGGTATGCAATGTGTCTGTTATCTCTAATAATTGAGCTTTAACTTCAGTAATATTCTTGTCATTGTTTTAATTTTTATTATTATTGTTTGTGCTAAGTTTGGCTATTCTATAGCTCCCGGGCCAAAAAACTGGGATAAGAAACGCACCCATGGCTGGATCGGCCAGGACTTTATGTTTAGGGATTACCTTTGCTTTTTTTACCGTTGTATATCGTAAGGGGGGGGTTTGTACCAAAATGGGAGCATTAGGATAGCCTCTGGTTTTTTCAACTAAAGCCCGGTTCATACTTGTCTTTATCGTTTTGTCAGTATACGATTCCCAAATAACTGGCCCACCAACAACTGTAGAATTTTTCGCATGAACACAGTAGGAATCAAGTTCAGGGCCCGATTTATCGAAGCAAAATGTTCGTCGTTGAAAATGTTCGTCGTTGAAAATTTTGGATTGATCGAAACATTTTCAACGACGAGCATAACACGTAATTATAGGACAAATGTTCGTCGTTGAAAAACAAATGCTCGTCGTTGAAAAACAAATGTTCGTCGTTGAAAAATCAATTGTTCGTCGTTGAAAATGTTCGTCGTTGAAAAAACAAATGTTCGTCGTTGAAAAAACAAATGTTCATCGTTGAAAAACAAATGTTCGTCGTTGAAAAACAAATGTTCGTCGTTGAAAAACAAATGTTCGTCGTTGAAAAATTTTCAACGGCGAACATTTCAACGGATGTCTTGAGCTCCGTTGAAATGTTCGTCGTTGAAAACTTTTTCAACGACGAGCTTTTGTCTTTTAGGACATAATAATGTTCTAAAAAACCAAAGCTCGTCGTTGAAAAATTTTTCAACGACGAACAATTTCAACGACGAACTTTCAACGACGAACATTTGTTTTTCAACGACGAACATTTGTTTTTCAACGACGAACATTTGTTTTTCAACGACGAACATTTGCTTTTTCAACGACGAACATTTTCAACGACGAACATTTGATGTTTCGATAAATCGGGCCCAGTTAGTGGGCAAAAAATTAAGTAAAATGATTGTTGATTTTTAACAACATTCATTGGAAATTTGTCCTGGACCCAGTTTCATAAAAGATCGGTTGCGATCCATTAGTAACACTGATGCAAGCTTGAAAGTTAGTTGCAACTTTGCGTTTACGCAACGTCTCTGTTGGAAACTTTCACGACATAGCCAATATGTTACATAATGTGTGGGTGAAATTTCGTTACGCTTCCCTGAGGCAGTCGAAAGTCCAGCTAAGTCAAGGTCATTCATTAGTCTCAAATATTACTAAATATTAGTGGCTGGAAAAATTCAGTAAATTCCAGCCAATGAATGACTTTAAGTTGGCTATATTTTTCACACGGTAACGCGAATTGTTTGAGATTTTAACCACACGTTATGCAATATATTGGCGACCTGTCAAGAAATTTCCAGCAGAAATATTGTGTCAACGCAAAGTTTTACCCAATTTTCTATGTTGCATCAGTGCTACTAATGAATCGCGATTCATTGTTTATGAAACCGGGCACTGGTCCCCTTATGTCCTTAGGGTCAAGTATGAACTGCGATTAACACTTGAAGTTAACCTCATTTTGACTCGACACGTATTGGTTAGCCTCAAGTCTAACTACAGTGTCAACACTACGTTGCCATTTTGTTAACTCAGTTCCGGTTTGCGTGAAAAACTTAAACTCATGACAAAAATTTTACGAGTTGATTTTCTATTGCTCCGCAAAAGGAATTTGTGTGGTTACTTTTTCCTTATATTCTCTACGGTGAAATTGTCTTTTCGAGTTATAATATTTGCGATTTCAGAGTTTTACGTAGAAGCTCTAGCTCTTTTGTTAATGGAATGTTATTACGTTGACATTTTCTGTTGGCAAGATAATCTTTCATTCAACAAGTTTACGACGTTAGATGCCTACTTAATTTATCTTAATAGCTAACTAGCTAGTTTTTTGCCGACAAGCTGATTTATTGGATGTCGTAGAGTTTTTTATTCTCAGGAAATATGCGTTTAAGTCGGATATTTTTTACTGTAATGTCTTCAGCTGTAGCTGTACGCTTTAATTTTGATGGTAATCAAGTTTTACTGTTATTGTTGAAATCAGTAAGGTTTTTAAGCGTGAGGTTGTTATCTTTCAATTTACTATTCGAAAATCTTATTAATTTGATAGAATTAAGATTTGTGATAGAATAGAAAGTTACATTTTTTGTAAATAGCATTCCTAAATTCCTTACATTCGTAACATCTTGAAATTCGTAACTTAAACAACAGGGAAACGATATTATCTTAATTTTTCTGAATTCTGACTGCTGTATTCTTGTTTTCTCTGTGATACTGGACTAGTCTTTTTGACACATACTACTTATTTTTTACATTTGTTTTTTGTGTTTTTTTATATTTTCGATTATATATATACATGTTTTTATTATGAGCAACAGTAAAGCCTGTTTCACACGATGGGGAAAACGCGTGTGGTGCCACATGGGGATTCCCCACGTTTTTCCCCATCGTGTGAAACAGGCTTAACGTTAGTCGACTAGAAATACGTGGGCAGCTAGCGAATTTTGGGGGGGGGGGGTGCGGAGCAACTTTTCCGGCTATTGTTGCTTCGTGAGCCACCAATTTCGCTTCGTGAGCCACAGATTTTTGCTCCGTGAGCTACCTTCGAAACATTCTGGGGGGGGGGGTGACGGACCTGTCTGGGGGGGGATGAGAATGCCTTCTGGGGCCTGTTGCTCAACTTTACAAGTCTTACAATTGTAAGTGCAAAATCAGGTGATTCGTTATGAATTCATTATATAAATTCATTACGAGTCGCCTGATTTTGCACTTACAATTGTTACAATTGTGAGATTTGTAAAGTTGAGCAACAGGCCCCTGGGGGGGGGGGGGGGGTGAAAACCCCCCCACACCCATGTCTGCCCTGCTGAAAAGGTTAATATATACCACAGCCGGGCCCCAGGTATTTAGCCGAATTGGAAGAGTTCCCTTTTTTCCAACGAAGAGCACACTTTTGTTTCTTAAGATAATGTTTATTTTCGAATTAGTCTATTCTGAACTTATTCAAAATTTTTTACATTACGACCTTTGTAGTCAGTAATATCCTTTTTAATACTTCTAATTTCAAGCTATTTCTAATATGATTGAGTCATGCTCTTTTGATAATACAGTTTTTTTTGGCACAGATGGTTTTTTAAGTTGTCTAAAATTATTAATCTTAATAGTTTGTTCGGCTGCTTACAGTTTTATGTGTATTGTTTATTTTTTTCCACGTTTTTATTATTCATATTCGTTTGTTATGTGTAGATATGCATCTTTTTACGTCTATGTAGCTTTAGTTAGTGTTGTTCTCTATGCAAATGTTTTTAAGTGCTTATTTTTGTGCTGTTTTAGTGAAGCAGTGATTGTTGTCAGCGTTTAAATAAAGTTTAGCGGTGGTTTAGTGCAGTTTTTTTATGACCACTCCAAGCTTATCGTAATGCTGCCCGCTTGATCAGGGGCATAGCCAGGATTTTGAAAAGGGGGTTTGCACCTGGGGGTGGTAGCACCAACTTACAAATCCTACAATTGTGTAAGTGCAAAATCAGGTGATTCGTTAACGAATTCATAATATAATTTCATTACGAATCAGCTGATTTTCCACTGGTACAATTGTTACAATTGTAAGACTTGTAAGTTGGTGCAACACCCCGTGGTCTACTTTTTTTAATCACTTTTACACACTGTTGAGGGTCACTCCACTCTCTATTACATGAACAAAATATAATGTTGGTCATTTAGATTAAATAAATTCATTGTTGCGGGGATCTGGGGGCGGAAGCCCCCATAAAAAATGGAGATTTTTTTCAATTTTTAGGCTGAATTTGGTCAGTTGGAGACGTAACAGAATTCTTTTAGTTAGGATGGGAACGTCACACCAGACAGTGTATTACACAAGTAAATGCAGCATAATGTATGTACAGGGTAGCGACCGCCCCCCCCCCCTGGCTACGCCCTTACGCTTGATAAATATAAAAATGAAGACGAAGACTGCCCGTAGCTGAAGCAATGGCTTCTGATTCTTTAGATAATAGTAAACTAGATTTCTAGGTATGTACATGCACCTTCTAGCTTAACTGTTCTTATCTGCGGTTGGGGTGCCTTGGGGGAGTAACATACATATGTGAAAATAAGCAAATTTGGACAACTTTGATTTTTGACTTTCCCCCAGTACCGGCTGAAATGGTGTCCCATTCCTGCGCCCCTCTCGCGTTTCAACCAATTTACTTTCCGATTCCTACGCTAGTATATATATACCATGCGCTATGTGCATGTGGTCCATTCCTGCGCTGGCTGGTCCATTCCTGCGCCAGTTGGATTATATTAGCAATAAATTGCAAGGGCTTAATGAATTAATGAAAGGGGGCAATCCGCAATATATAATCGTTAAGTAAAGCGTGACCTCAAGTTACGTACTGAGTTAAGGTGCGGAGTGTGCATGTACGGAACAATTACCTGAGCGACCTATATACGGCTTAAATTGGAGTCAAGATGAGTCTTAGCTATTACCTATCAGGGGCGCATCTAGGGGGGGGGGGCGGTGCGGCCGCCCACCCCCCGAAATTTTCCCCAAGTGAAGTTGTACACAAGGGTCCCCCCTTTGTTTTTTATCGCCCGGCTGAAAAAAATTCCGATACGTCTCCAATTGATCAAAAATGGCCAAAAAATTGAAAAATTCTGGCCCAAGTGTAGTGTCCTACATGGCCAAATTTGGCCAACTTAATCAGTTGATGTATATACACAGTTAGTTAGTTTTGTTTCTAAGAATTGTTAACTGTTCTGCCTAAATGTTGGATGATGAGAAATAAATGAATCTGAAAAGACATTAAGAATTATTTTAAAAAATTTTGAGGCCACATCCGGGGGCACACCGTCCTGGTCTTGTGCTATTAGAAATGGTCAAGTTGGCCCGCTGACTTGGCGAACTTGGCCAACTTCAATGGCAAACTTGGCCAACTTCAGTTGGCCAACTTGACCAACTTAAAAATGGCTAACTTGGCCAAATTCAGTTGGCCAACTTGGCCAACTTAAGTTGGCCAAATCAACTTGGCCAACTTGGCCAACTTAAGTTGGCCAACTCAACTTGGCCAACTTGGCCAACTTAAGTTGGCCAACTCACCTTGGCCAACTTGGCCAACTTAAGTTGGCCAACTCAACTTGGCCAACTTGGCCAACTTAAGTTGGCCAAATCAACTTGGCCAACTTGGCCAACTTGAACATCCGATACTTTCACTATTTGAAATAAAGTCGAGTTCAAATCTCGAAGTTTACATTTTAAATTTTTATTTTCATTAACTGACTAACTTGAAAAAACTTAAGTTGGCCAAGTTGGCCAAGTTGAGTTGGCCAACTTAAGTTGGCCAAGTTGGCCAAGTTGATTTGGCCAACTTAAGTTGGCCAAGTTGGCCAAGTTGAGTTGGCCCACTTAAGGTGGCCAAGTTGGCCAAGTTGATTTGGCCAACTTAAGTTGGCCCAGTTGGCCAAGTTGAGTTGGCCAACTTAAGTTGGCCAAGTTGGCCAAGTTGATTTGGCCAACTTAAGTTGGCCAAGTTGGCCAAGTTGAGTTGGCCAACTTAAGTTGGCCAAGTTGGCCAAGTTGAGTTGGCCAACTTAAGTTGGCCAAGTTGGCCAAGTTGAGTTGGCCAACTTAAGTTGGCCAAGTTGGCCATTTAAGTTGGCCATGTTGGCAAATTTGCAACAAAGTTAACAGTGTAGGACACTACACTTGGGCCAAAATTCTTGAAATTTTTTCTCGAAATCTGTATTGTCAAAATACTTCTGGAAACTCGCCAACCTGTTGTTGTGTAATTCTAGTGTTTTGAGCACCACTTTCACTTTTTATGCTTCCCTGTTCAATAGTTATCATTGTTTTTGAACGAAATGTGCGACTCTGTGTTGTTTTTGTTAGTAAAAATTGCAGATCTGTGCATTTTTACACATCTCAAAAGATTGAAAAGCCATTTCCTGGCTACGCTACTCAAATGTTTTTCAATACGACCAAACAAAATTTTCTTCGCGAACAAACGTATATAAAACGAAGGAAACTAAATATTAATGAAATTTCGCCGCCCCCCCCCCCCTCGAAATTTCATCCTGGATCCGCCAATGTTACCTATATATTTTTTCTAGTTTGTCTGTGGTAAAATGTAGAAGGTGGTGAATTTTTTAATGGAATTGTGGTCAAACTTACCTTAAATTGTGGTAGCAGTTGCGAGCAGCTACCACTATATATCACTATATATTGACACTATATATTGACTATATATTTGTAAATCACTATATCACTATATCACTATATATTGTAAAACCACTATATATGTAAAATCACTATATATTGTAAGATCACTATATATTGTAAAAATCACTATATATT
The DNA here is from genome assembly GCA_030248245.1 of Trissonchulus sp. WLG1_4. NCBI lineage: Eukaryota > Metazoa > Nematoda > Enoplea > Enoplida > Ironidae > Trissonchulus > Trissonchulus sp. WLG1_4. The sequence goes on along the minus strand of JASANF010001051.1, from coordinate 28,584 downwards.
GATTTGAAAATCACTATATATTGTAAAACTAGCCAAAACATGTCAAAAACACTGCTTTTTTTGTTATAACTATAGTGTAACTGATTATAAAGAGCCTATAATTTGCCCATATGTTGGCCTTGGCCTACAACCTACAAGTGCATCATAACGTGTGTCATATTTCATAAAGTTAGCTGTTGGTTCGAGCGAATCGCAACAAAAACTGCAAATTCGAAACTACCACCTTAATAGGGCCAGAAAACAGCGCACTAAAATTTAAGTCCGGTTTTGGAATGTCATTTTTCAGCATAATTTTTAAACCGTTTAGTCCGATTAAAATTAACGCTAATCCCGTAAGGGAATCGGCTTCTGAGTTCTGGTGAAGTTGCCTTCCATTCCATATGTTTGTTGTATTTATGGTTATTTTTACACATTATTAATTATTATACTCAACATTGATTTGATTAATTACATTTTAATGCCACATTAAGGAAACATAGCAGATTCACACGCATTACATTTAGGACAGCAATATATAAAGTAACATGCATACTGTAACGCTAATGAGAGTTAACACAGAGCTAGTGGCAACGTTACAGTAGTCAGTGTCGCAAAGGCACACAATTGCTCCGTTTTGGCCATCGGAAATGGCGCCACCCCCGCAAACTGTCTCTAGATTGGGTCGGTCCAGCATGCAACCCTTTTGTACTGAATAGAGCTCATCTGAAAAAATAAAAAATGGAACAAAAATATAAGTGTCACACATACAAGAACAGGGTTAGATCGAGCAAAAACGAACCGTATTTTTTCGCCAGGTTTGCACGCAGCAGTTCTCACGCAACTTTCAAGCAACTTAAGTTTCCTACATATCTAAACTTAACTAACCATAACTAACTAAACTAACTTAAGTTGCTGCAAATTCTCGTTGCCTGAAAGTTGCCTCGTTTGAATTGCGGTTAAGAAAAATATGACAAGCATAATAAAGTGCACTGCTCATCATTCTACAGGAAAAGCATAATTCTATTGGTATTTATTATCAGTTGTAAGGCCAACCATGCGTTACCGAACCAGCCTGCTATTTTTCAAGCCTTATGTATGTAACATGTATATACTGTGTTACCTACTAAATTCCAACTTAAAAACTTAATCTGTCCAAAACTACATCATAGACTGAGACTGAATACAGTACAAGTCGTGATTCCCCAGAGCCCGATGATAAAATAATTTTCTTGTTCATTTCATGTCCCTTATAGGACAGCTATGGTTGATGGAGATTAATTGGTGTTTGAATTAGCACTAGCAGAGTGGGCACCACGTGCCTTACTAATTGCTTGTGTCTAATCTTTTCGTCTTGAGCTTATGCTGACAGGCAGTTTGTAATCGGCTATTTATAAGACCCTAGTCTTAGGCAAGCACTTAGTCACGACTCACGGTTTATTTTACTTCCCTTTTCTGCTTGTTTATGTGCTGCTTTAGTTAGATGTCGTGCCTCATGGTGATAAGTCAGTATTTGCAATTTTAAGCAGCCCCCTCATGGGGCCGCGTGTGCTATGTATATTTCCTACGTTAATCTAAGTCTTGATTGTTTCGTGAATTCACACTAGAAAGGTAGGTACCTCGCTGTTCTGCCACACATAACGTAATCTAGCTTTGTTATTCTTACTATAACTCATGTTGTAACTCGATTCATTGTTACAGTAAAGTGCCCTAACCAGGCATATATGCTGCACGCGCAGGGTGCAGTCTTCAGTCTACTTATACTGCACGCTATACTGCACAGGCAGAGTTGAAATCTATTTACATACAAGTCACTCATGGCACTGGTGGTTGTGCTAAAAGTAACTGATACGTAATTAACTAACTAAAAGTAGGTAACCCTCGTGCAGATGCACTTGGAGTGTCACAGAAACATACGTATAAATCACTTATCGCGCGCCATAAGGCCCGGTTCACGCAGACGTACTTTTTACTTTTTACTTTTTACTTTTGGGCCAAAAGTAAAAATTTCGGTTCATACAGAACGTACTTTTTACTTTTTACTTTTTACTTTTGGCCCAAAGTAAAAGTAGAAACGCGTTCTACTTTTTACTTTTTACTTTTGCAATCTAGCCAATCAGAATGCTCTAATAGAAGCTCCGCCTATTGAGCTTCAATTTTATTGGTTAGATTTGCAATTTGACATACAACTGTGCCAAATTCATCCAATTGGATGCGACATGCCTTAAGTAAAAAGTAAGCCTGTGTGAACAGTTTTTCAAAAGTAAAAAGTATAAAGTCAAAAGTAAAAAGTATAAAGTAAAAAGGAAAAAGTAAAAAGTAAGTCTGTGTGAACCGGGCCTAACGCATACTTTATACACCCCCCTTATTCCCTTCTCAGGCAAAATACAGCTGTATTCAAAATCTCCAGTTAAAGGGTGTGTCTATTCCGTTGCTAAGGGGTGATACGACTGATACGGTTGTTTAAATTTTGAAATTACAAGTATTTTTGCTATTCTATCTACATATGATGCTTTACAGCAAAGCATCGCATCACGTAACTAAATTATCCACGTACATACAGGCCAATATTATTGATACTGAAATTAGAAGTATGGTTTCAATTTCAATTAAATTATATAAGTTTTAATACCGTTATCAATTTTCTGGCACATTATATTCTCAATTTCATTATAAATCGAAATTGAGATTTCAAATATTGAAATAAAACAACCTTATGTAGTTGGTGCTATATAAAAATGCAGCCATCGAGCATAAGGCTTTGTTTTCGTATATATTAGTGCTGGCTTTAATAGGGCTAATTGAACAGTAAATAAACGAAGCACATAGGCGTTTGTGTAACGCTTAATTGATTGCTGATCTGTGTTATGACTAAAAGTTACTTTTCTAATTTGAAACTTTAAGTGGTAGTCTTTAATGTATTTAGTATAATGTATTAGGCTTACATTAAGCAATGAAGCGAAATCGTATTAAGCACATGTACTTATTTGATGCAAAGGTTGGTTCATGCATTGACGTGTTTTGAAAATTATTGTTAATAAATGCTGATGACTGAATTCATATTAGTGTTTAATATTATAACTTATTTATAAGCATGTTATTTAATGGTCTCACTCAAAATTACTGACTGTTAGCACTCAAAACTGCAGGCAGATAATTGGCCGACTAAATGTGACCGCCTGCTGGCTTGAGTACTTGTGTAAATACTGCAGATTCAGATTGCAAATTATGCACACATTAGGTAGTCCTTGCCGGCGTCCACTAAGTTATTATCATTAGTAACAAGTAGGCCCCAAAAGGGGCAAGGTTCCTTCCCCTGTGTCTACCTTTCAGGTTTAAATTAATTGGTTCTCTATTCCATACTTACCCCAAGCTACATACACTTCGTATCTACTTTATATCTAACTTATTCTTACCTACTTTAACTACATACGTAGTATACAAAAACATGCTGCAGGATGATAAGCATCCCGCTGCATCGAGCCATTTGGCTAAAAAGTTACGCCTTGATCTGAGCTGAGCAAATCAGCTCTAAGAAGTGATAAAAAGTGTTCTCTAATGGCTCTTATATACTGCTGGTGAAACATCCCGGTGCCGACTTTGAAAAAGTACATTACTACATCTACAGCACTGTGCATCTATTATTGATTTTTCTGCATATACGCAGACAAAAACCAGCAGGCAGCTCCCAAGCTGAAAATACACGTAACACATACTGGCTATGCAGCCTGCTCAGTAGCGTTATACGCTACGAGCCATTAATTTCAAAACAATAGTTCCTTCTCTAGAAGGAACAAAAAATAAGTTAATTCAATGATTAAGTGATAATTTTTAGTAAAATTTAGTTATGCCTAGAAAGTCATCATGTTCCCTCTTACCTAAATTAAAAATATTTGCAATATCATTCAATGGAAAAATAAAAAAAATAAAAGCAACCTCAGTGTGCATTTAAAACAAGTAAGTGTGTTCTTTTAAATATCATATAATAGTTGTGTTACGTGAGTGTGTGCTAGGGCCGTAGGCATAATACATGTAGACGGGGTCTCAGTCTGGGGGTGGGCTTGTCCCTGGTTTTTCGAAATTTTAAGATCGCCTTGAAACCAGCGGGGGGGCTTGAACGTAAAAAACGCAATAAATTGCATCTGCTTAAATATTTCATTCATCCAAGTTTTTAGGTCAAATTTGAGAGGGGGAGCAAGTCTCGACATCTCAAATCTGGGGGACTTTCCCCCCATGTGTATCTGTGGCCATAGGTCAGGTAAGTCATTGTTAATATGCAAGTCTAATTGGAGCCGTTTATGGTCGGCATGTCTTTGTACATTGTCTGGGCCAGTCTACCACGTTTTGAGTGACAACAGTCAGTAATTTTGAGTGAACCCATTAATATTTTTCCTATTTATAATTAGTTTTCTAGATGAGTTAGTAGTCTGAATAACTACACATGTACTTTAAATAATAATATTTTCCAGCTTCATAGCTTGCTTATTAGTCGCTGCAACTAAAATTATTTGTCTAGTGTTAAGCGCATATTTGTATTTGTCGTATTTGACGAAGCGCAAAATGTGATAAGGTAGGGCAAACTAGTGTTTGTGACCGGCCGGCCGGTAGGCCGGTTAAAAACACCGGCCGGCCAGCCAGATTCAACCGACTGACAAAATTAGGCCGGCATAACAATGCGGCAGGCTAAGTTATGCCAAAATGACACTCTGGATTTGGATCAATTGGTTTTGTCCAAAAATTCGGCCGCTACGGCCGGCCGACCGGTTTTCACGGGCCGGCCGAACTTGTCTGCCGGCCCGGCCGCCGGCCGGCCCGAGCCGGTCGGCGGTTTACGCGGCCGGTCACCAACACTAGGGCAAACCGCTTTATTTCCATACATGTAACAGCAAGAAACAGGAAAACTTTGAGTACCCCTCCCCTTCCGTGGCGGGTCTCACCCGTCCCCGAGGCTACGCATTTTAGACCACCCTTTCCGAAGTTGCACACCTCTGGACCTGCCCTTCTCTTTTACCTCAGGCGTCCCCCTTCCTTCCCTGAGAGCGAGTGGGTATTTCCCTCCCCCATCCACCCAACTACATACATGTGTGCCTACTTCATATACCACTAGCTGTAATTTCCATTGAGCAAAAAATCACAAAGAAAATAATGTTATTATTAACTGTTTTTGCTATATGTGATATTATTTTTTCATAAATTTCTGGCTGAACGGACATAACGAGTCTTAAAAATATGAATGGGACGGAATTAGTACCAGTGGGGACATTTCATTTTCCTATAAACACAAGTGACGCAAATTGGACATCGACGTTAAATCTGGATTGGGGCTACTTTTTGTCATACGGTCTACTTAGTTTGGACTCTAACAATGTTCATATAAAAAATGATGACACACTTAGCCTGGCAATTTTTTTGGAATAGCTTAAGGACCAAACGACAGGGACAAGGACAAGGACACCGGATTTGAAAGAGAATAGATGGAAATCGTATATTATGATATTGACGGGACCATCTTGCGTTGCGGTGTTTTGAACAGCTCAGATTTAGATTTGACCAATATATACGATTCGAAAAAATTTAATAATTGATTCGTATGTCTGCAATTGAGATGGATGAGTCATCGATTTAATTGGGTGCTCTGCCGGCGACAGGTTCGGAAAACACTGCCGGTTTTCTTAAGTATCATTGGTTCAAATGCAGTCTTGTGGTTAGGGTGCTTTGAATATTTGTGATAGCTTAACGTGCTGTTTACCACTGAAGTTGTTCTAAAAATAGTGACTAGAACTGTTTGAGCTACTGCTAAGAAATGGGAAGAGATCGTCACCTGTGAGTTGCATTAGGTATATATAAAGAAGGTTGTACATGTTCAAAAGCAAAAGCAAGAGATCTCCGTAGTGACAGTGATAACACCACTAGAAGTTTGGATTTTAAAATTTAAATTAGTGACAATTTTAGTAGGGACTATTTGCGATTCATGGACAGCTTTGTGTAAGACTCGCTGAATCTTACAACACTGACGGTATCATTTGACACTTGGCTAATTTTTATTTCTAGTGTGTTTCTCTCGTGTAAGTAAGGGATATCGTTTTCTCTTTTCTTTTAATATTATCAATAAATACTACATATAAGTTGGTTTATATATGCCAATAAGTTGGTCGAGCACAGAGTGGTGAACTGGTGAACCTCAATCTTGTTTTGGAACCATACCAGGCTACGGGTTGCGCCTAACGTTATCCCATCGGTGCTATGTATATATTTCTAAATGATCTACATACTTATCGATTTATAGTCATTGTTTTGTTGTTTTTTTAAATATTTTGTTAAAATCTTACTATTATTATCGAATGAAGGACTGCAAGCCATATGAAAGGCTTTTTTGAAAGGATATGGCTGCAAGTGTGAATGACTGTGTTTAACTTTTACAATGAAAAATTAAAGACATTGCCCTTTTTACACATCGATAATTGAATGACAATTTGGAATTTTTGTTGTACCTAGATTATATAACGTTTGTTGTGGAGAAGTATATCGCAATTCGCAACCTATAAGTAAAGTATTAGTCGAGTATAAGTAAGTATAAGTATAAGTATTTATTAGAGTATAAGTAAGTATAAGCAGAAGTGTAAATATAGGTTTTTCTTCGATGATAGAAAGCAATTATCTAACATCCCTTTTCTATTTATATCTCATTCCATGATTTACTCAACGTATTTTTAGCTGTGCCTTTCTGCAAACGTTTATTTTTAACCTTGTATCTCCTGTTAGTGTCATTAATTTTAGAGGGATGCTGAAAACTGAATTCGTTACAACATTTCAGCTAATGGATAAGAAGCGCAATACATATGAATTAATTTATCAATTTGCTATATATTTTTGTGCAGACGCACAACTACAGTTAAAAATAGGCAGAGAATGTCAGGTTCAGATGTTGTAGCTTGAGAAATTAGATCTTTGCTTCGCGAACCTTTCCGTCTTGAAACCCCTCAATAAGTTTTGTAAGCGACCTTGTCTTGAAGACTATTTTGGGCTTCAAGAAAGAGTTTTAGCTGTATCCGATACGTTTTCGGAATTAGAAAAAGTTATAGACGTTTTGTAAGTCAGCTGTGTCATAAAAGTTTTATACATGCCTGAGACACAGGCTACTGTTGCTGACTGATATGTTCTATTTCAGCCCAACAAAGGTTTGAGAATCGGTATGAACGTTTTCAGTCGACTATGCACTTTTGATATGACTATTCATAATTTCTGAAATAATATAGCCTCATTTGGTCTAAAATTGTACGTTTCGCCTACTTGTGGGTTACGGCCTACCGTTATTTTTTAATAATTTAATTTTAATAGACCTCCTAAAATATTTTTAATTTAATATTAATATAAATACATACTCTTAAAAATTTATTTTTAATTTAATATTAATGAAATAATTAATAATAAAAGTATTTTAAATAATGACTTTTAATATTAGTATTAATTATTAAAATAACGGTACTACGGCCACACGTTGTATTAAAGTTTCACCTAAGAAGTTCGTGCTAACATATGACTGGAATTTTGTTTTTATTACCATCAAATAGCTACTTCCGTTTTAACGACAAATAATTTGTGAATGTAAATCTTGTCTCTTGCGGTGAAAGGTTCCTAAATAAACTTGTTTTTCACGGAAAACAATATAAGTAGCCTACAGAGTTTTTAATTAGATGTAGGTAACCTACGTCTTGAGGGTTGATGTTACAGTTTCGTTAACAGTATTTTATTATGTCTTAATAGTGCTACATCACTTTCAATTCAGTTCATTAATGAAGCTGCCTGAACAAGACGATGACACTACTTTTTCTACAGTATCCATTTGCTATTTTAAGTTTTTCTGGCACAAATCCATGCCTGCGGCCAACTTTCATTACTCAGAAACTCAGATTGAGTACTTATTCATAAAAATCTATTGAGTTTAGCGTGAAATTGAATGGAGGGGTTCACATAAGTTGTTGTTCTTCCTGATTTTGTTGTGTTTTGTGCAACACAATAAATTTTTTCAGATTTCACACCATTTTAAAGACCATCTAGCGTTAGTTAATTGTCAACGATGATTGTAACAAATCTTTCCGACATTAGTGTGAAATTACACGTGAAGCTTCATCAAGTTCGAAGCAAAGAGGTGGTCAGTCGCCTGACTGCGATATAAAGCAGAATAGGAGAAAGTGCAACGAATCGAACTATAGAAGCGTTCTAGACAGGCATATAGTTGTCCTATTTTTGTGATGACGTACTCACAAAAAATATTTCTTCATATATTTGCTTTTGGTTACCGTAAAAATTGCTAGCATCATCGAATGAAATGTAGAGTGTGAAAAATTTAAGAAAAAATAATAACTACATTTATAGCAGTTGTTCATATGTTTAACGACATCTAACTAAATGTAACGACAATTTCGCAGCATAAATTTTCACAATTTTTTTTAAATTATTCGTTTTCCACTATTTGTCAATAAGATGACTATTCATTTTGAAATCTCATAGAAGTTACAGTTGTCTGCAACTGCTTCCTAACAGAGTGTAAAAGTTTGTTTTAATGAGGTCTCACGATGCCAGAACTTGTCCTCAGTTAACTTGTGTGTTCAATTTTATTTTTTGTGTTTGTGAGCTAGACTTTTGTGCTTTTTGTCACCATACATAGAGGTGTTTTTCTGCTGTTATATAATTATGATTGGTATAGGTTTTAGTTTTTGTTACATAGATCGAACAGTAAAATCTTGGGAACCATTCCTTTACGGATTAAAGGGTTAATTATAATCGGACTAAACGGTTTAAAAATTATGCTGAAAAAAGCCATTCCAAAACCTCCGGATTAAACGGACTTAACAGCTAGCGCGCTGATTTTTAAGTCTGTTTAGTCCGATCAAGCTGGACTTAATTTTTCGCGCCAAACTGTTTAATCCAGCAGTTTTGGAATGGACCAAATTTATAATCGGACTAAATTTAGTCGGACTTAATTTAGTCCGGTGTCATTCCTAAACTTAAACTTCCCGAATCCCGACACAGATAAATTTGGATTTCTGGTGCACTTTCGCACCAGCCAATCAGTTTTGTCTCCGCCTACAAACTTTTGTCTCTGATTGGCTGAGCAGTTGAAGTTGACCATTAACTCGCTGTTTGAATACAGCGTTTTCGCATTATCAAAAATTTACTTGCAGCGGCACATAATGCAAAAAACTAGCTGCAAATGATGACATTAGTTTTTTAATACCCATTATATTTAAAGACTATTTAGCACGTTACCGTTCAGGCGGGCGTAGCCGAGTGGTTAAAGAGTGCGCCTTCACCGCGCTTGGTTGGATGTCGAATCCGACTTACGTAAATTAAGGGGGTAATGTCGTTTTCGTGGTTTTTGACATTTCAGTGTAATTTTTGCGCCCACAGAACTCAAGCTAAAAACGGACTACGGCTTTGAAACTTTAACCACATTATCTTTAGGAAAATATCCCCACCCGTTTTTTTCCTTTTCTAAAAATAGTTTGTAGAGTCGGTGTTATGGGCTTTTGTAAATTTTACAGAAAAGTCAAATTACGTGATTTTTGCACAAAAATGTCATTTTCTCAACGTAGAAACGACTTATCAACTATATCAAAAAAACGGGTGGGGATATTATGTCAGTGCATAACTGCAAAAAGTTTAGTAGTTGTTGGCTGATCTTGAGTTTCATAACTGTGGCGCAAAAATTAGTCAAAAAAACCGCTGATGGGGTGTATTCAAATGATTGCAGCAGTAAAATTGCAAAAGATAATCTGCTTTTAAATATAGTTTTTTTTAAGCTAGAAGGTGTAAAAAAATGTAAAAAGACCGCTCTAGTTTTCGTTGAGGTTAACTGCAGTTATGGTAGTTTTAAAAAACACCTAAAAACGCAATTACCCCCTTAATTCAAATTAAATTTTTTTGAAATTTTTGTTTAAAAGTACATGATATCCAAAAGCTTTTTAGAAACCCTTTGTTTAAAAAATTTTAGATTTTTTACAAGAATTTGTTAAAAATTGACCAAAAAAAAGCAATTTTGACGAAGATTTTTTGGAATACGTTTTTGAAACGGATAATTAAAATACACCATAAAATAGCCCAATTATTCAGCTACAATTTGATATATAGATCGTCCAAATCGGTTAAGATAGTCATAAGTAGCAAGCGAATAATTGGGGGGTACCGGGACGTTAAGTCCGTTTAATCCGCGTAACAGAACGCGGACTAAAACTCCATGTAAAATGCAGCGAGTGGACTAAAGGGACTTATTTAAATCCGGTTTAGGAACGGAAATTTTTTAATCGGACTAATTTTAGTCCAGCTGAGAGTTTAATCCGGTGGTAGTTTAGGAATGGGATCGGACTAAAAAGTTTAATCCGGTGGTAGTTTAGGAATGGGTTCGGACTAAAATTAAGCCGCTGACTTATTTCAAACCGTTTAGTCCGTTTAGTCCGACTTGCCATTCCAAAACCTCGGACTAAAATAAGTCCAGTCCGTTTAATCCGGTAAAGGAATAGGCCCTTGGTGTATTTGACTGACTAACTGTATAATGTTCGATTTTTTAAAATGTTTTGAAAATCTCGGCATTTTTAACAACAAGAACATAAACACCTTTTTCCTGTTGCGCCACAGCGCAACAGGTACTTTATACTTGGTTTGTATAGGATTTGCAGAATCTGTAAATTAACACACTTACATACCTGACAGCATGCCTACCTTTTGTGTTGTGTGCGTGTGTTTGCTCTTACCTTTGCTGTAGTAATGTGTCGGTCATCAGACTGCTGATAACGCCATGTTATATGCACTGCACTACCTAGTACCTATATAATCTATTATATGCATATAACAAGCACGTTTTGCGAGTAAGGATAAACAGTCTTTCGATAGATTTCGTTCCGACATTTGTTACAACGCCGAGGATATTCTTCGAATATAAAACGCGGCACCAAATCTTTTAAAGCCAACAACTGTAACCTAACATGTCACACAACTATTTTTCTGGGGTCTGTCTGGTGCTCAACTTGCCTTGCCTCGCCTTAAATATTACAATTGTAACAATTGTAAGTTCTAAATCTTACGATTATTGATGAATTTGAATGTAAATTTTGTAAAGCAACGGCTCCGCGGTAGTGTTGCTTTCAGAATATTTATGAAAGTCTTTAAATTGAAAACTGATAACCATTTTTATTCCAAAAAACCGTTTTAAATAAGTCTGAATCTAAAGCATAAACAGTCTGTAAAAAATTTGTATGTGGTACTGTGGTCTACAAATGTCAGATGTCAGAACAGTTCAACCGCTGGCGATGTTGTCACCTCACATCGAATAACATGCATAGCCTTTCAAGGCTTTCTTTTTCTTTACCAATGACTTCAAGTCCTCAAAGAGTACCGACATACTTATAAATAATAGAAACATCGTGACAATAACATCACATTACAGGTTTCGTTACATCGCTTACACACATTACATTACATTGCTGTGGATCTGTGTTCTGCTATTATTACAGCCTGACTTAAGTTCACCATGTAAACACTGTATGAGCGTTCTAACCAACCGTTCTATGATAAGCATGCACAAAGCACACACACGCTCACACATATAATGTATTTTTGTGACCTACTGATTTTTGCAGTGCAATTGCACATACGTGTTAATTGCCCTGTTGTATTATAGTATATACGCGGCGGCTGAGGCCGCCGCGTAATAACAGCGCATTAAATCCATCTCAAACTGATGAAATTGAAGCTTCAAAAAAACGGAGAAGGAATCGAACCGTCAATTTTCAGATTAATAATCAGAAACTCGACTATCTGAGCCACCGCTTCGTGACCGTCACTATAAATAACTGATATATTGAATTTATTGGGACCATGCAGGAGAATCGTGGTTTTAGCAATGATCACTTAGCACACATTGTGACACGAGACTTCCTTTTCACAAGAATTTTATACGTTTTAAGAAATAATGGTTTACCAATGATTATCTCTGGAAATCAGGTTGACACATCAAAATAAATGTTATCTCACGCTACATAGTATTTATCAGTCATCAATAGTTACAGACTTTTAAGTAAAGAAAGTACAAGCCGGAATAGCTTAGTTGATAGAGCGTTAGACTACAGATCTAAAGGTACCTGGTTCGATCCCGGGTTTCGGCTCTTTTTGAAAATTCAGGCTTTATTTTTTAACTTTTAATTGGCAGTTTTTTGACATTTTTTTGCCCAATAGTTGCTTTTTTAACTAGTACTAAAAACAAATGTTGCTTTTTATGAGTTTTACTTTTTGTCATCTATGTAACGCTGATCTGTACTCATATAGCTTATGAACGCAGTGTTGTTTCGAAAATTAAACTGTCTTCGTTTTATTTTCTTTGGAATATAGATACAGCAACTGAGTTACGAAACTCTTTAATCAACAGACGCGGTTTTCTACTTTTACATTAGAGCGTGTTTATCAATTTTTGTATGTGTGAATTTGGAACGACTAAGCAGTAAATATGTGCAAATGAATAACAGGATTTCATATAATTTTGTCCACATAAAATGGCCGCGTTTGATATTTTCTCTGGAATTGTGACTCTCAGACCTCACCATGGACGACTGTCCCAAGACATAATAATATGAAAAGTGTCATGCTCTTCTTAATATTTACGTACTTTTTGTTTGCGATTAGTTTTTAATGCGCAACAGGCCTAATGTTGTCAAACGTTAACCTTTCTAACTTCTCACTCACTGAACTATTTTTGCAGTAAACTTTTACTTGTTCCTGTTGTGCCACAGCACAACAGGTCTTTAATTTTGATTTTGGACAATAACACTGAGCTTGTGCTCACCTTTTGTCAGTTGGTTTGTGTAACCTGTGCTTCAGTCTAACAGCGCGGGCGTCACATGTGGTTCGCAGTGTTTTCTACGTTAGTTTGAATGGGTTCAGTGTTAAATTACATGGGCAGTGAAAACATCTACTTTAAGTGGAATACCATTAGAGATTATGGAACGCAAAAAAAGTGAAGGACGGAATCGAACTCTCTGGCATCAGATTTTAACTCGAACGCGCTACCGTCTAAGCCAATCAGCTCTCATAAGAGTTTGAATAAATGTGTTACCAATAAAACACTATCGTTGATTTTGTTGTGACAGTTTGAGGATTTGTGTGATCAATCTTTAATACTGAACAGAAATTGTTATATTAAACTTAAAAACTTAAATTACGAATAGAATTCAAACTATATTTTTACACCAAATTTTATATATATGTCACACCATAACCTTAACATAACCTTAACATGGTATATATATATAACCTTAACATTGAACGCAAACTACAAACTGAGCATCAGATTTTTTGCGGATAGATTGTTGTTAAAGATTTTTATCTATCGTGTATCGTAGAAGAAATAGCTCAGTTGGGAGAGCGTTAAACAATAGATCTAAATGTCCTTGGTTCGATCCCGGGTTTCGGTCGCATTTTTTTGAATCAACATTGCTGTTTTTAATAAGTCATTCTAGCAATTATTGAAAATTTGTCTAGTTAACATAAATCATAAATATATTTTTCTTCCTCAGGAGACGCACTTGTGTTACTTTGATTGCATTTTGTACCAACCTTCTGTGTCCCTGGTTTATATATTTACACTAAAATTTTACTTACCAAGCAACTTAATTTAAGTGAGGTACAATATTTTATGCAATGTTTTATTTGAAGGCGATAAAAGCCATTTTAAGCAGCTGCCCCAGGAAGGCTTATCGTATAATGAGATACCGCTGCACAACAGGTTTTAAATGACCGCTGGTCAGTTTACTTGAAAAAGAATGCTTAACGCTTACTGCAGCTTTTGCCGCAGATTGGGCTTGTTTCCCTCAGTATCTAAACGTAAATTACGTGTGTCGTAACAAGAGTGCATTATAAGGATGTGGTAATTCCTAGTATTTAGTCTTGGTAATAGAAACTAATGGACGACCATTTTATAAACAGATGAATCAGTAATATGAATTACTGATTTATTTTAGCCATCCATGACGAATAATCGAAAGTTTCATGCGCTCAAAGTTGAAAGTTTGTGACAGTTTTGCTTCACGGTTAGACTCGACGTTCGGATATGACTGTCGTTTTATTTATTTAATTAAGAATAGATGAAGCAGGAAAACATTTCAAGTTAAAATTGAAGCACATTTGATCCCTCGTTAAATGTGGGTCAGCTAGAGCTAAAGTTTATCCTCATTGATTGATATCCACGTGACAGTTTCCATTAGGATGTTTTAATTCTTTTTAAATAAACATTTTGATAGAGTCTAAAGTTAAACTCCTTTTGTGACTGCCAGCCTTGTATGTGGACTTTGTTAACTTCTGTTAAACAAATTAGTTGTATGTAGCAAACGAACTTCAACTTATCGACATCACTCAGTTTTGCTGAGGCGATTGTGATGTAGGTCTTGATAGATAGCTTTTGTACTCCATACTTGTATCGTGTTAAAAATAGACTCTCAGGTTAATAGCCTTATTCTATAGATCCAGGACAACACAACATATGGCACAAACCTCTTGGAATTAGATTATTTCAGTTTTGAGGCGATTTAGGTTGTAAACTGGTCAGGTATTATATTGTGAAGTATGTGTTACAAATGTGAATAGGCTTTAAAACTAGTTCTATTGTCTTTCTATTCAAAACATTTGAACATACGGTCAACCTATTTACAAAGTGTGAGTAGACTTCGCTATGCCTTTGGCTTAGAGATAATTGGTGTAGCCACGAACTTCACGACGGTCGGTCTGGTTTTTGCCCTGTTGGGTTGCGTTTGTATTGTGTATTGCCCCAAATTGCCTATATCTGCCCCATGCCTTGTTTTCTTTGCCAATAAACCTATTTCTACGGTATTTTCTGTGTTTTCCTGATGTTTTTCTAGTCGTTTGATATTTTACGTACTTTTATGGGGTTTGGGTAGTTTTTGGGGTAGTGAGCGAGCTAAGGCCCTATCTTTTAGCCTAGGACGGAGACACTTCGGTTCGGACTTGGAATCTAGACCCTTAAAACCTTCACAATATATTCAGCGCGTATACATATATAGGCTGGTTACCATTATCTGGATGGATTGTTTACGGTATATAATTAATGTACTAGCTAGCTGTGGAATATGAAACTCGACTTAAGGGGATTAAATAGAGTCTACTCAGTTGCAAAACATATAGGACAAAAATATGTTTATTTTTTACGCTTAGAACTTTCTAGAAATGTTTTGATTTGTCTAATTCTGTTCTTGAAGAAATCTTAGCTCACTATTGTTTTTTTGAATTTGCCTGATCGCCTATGGAATCATGTGATCGGCTTAATTCCAGTTGTGTAGTTAAGTAGTTGTTATTTTTCGTCTGGAATGCCGCTTTACTTTTATGTAGTTAAGCCAACGGGTCGAGATTACAAAGGTTGTTCTATATAGCTTATTTTAGATGTAGTCCAGGGCTAAAGTTTTATATACGAGTCAGAAACAAGAAATAAGAATTATTATGGTAACAAAAAATGGTTTGTTATTTCTAAAATAAAAAAGTTCAATCAACTGTATTGTTTACTGTTCAGAGAATGTTTATTTTATTCTGAATTATGACTGTCGTTTTTCTTCGATTTCGTTCTTATTATTGCTTATTTCTGCGTTGTGGAAATTGAGTCAAAGGTTAAATGTGATTCTATTAAATACAGTTAAATAGTAGGGTTAGACCGAGCCGGAAATTTCGGTGCCAAGCCGAGCCGAGCCGAGCCGGCCGATTATGGTTAATTTTGGTCAAATCTGGATTTTATCAAAATTTAATCGTGAGCTTCGTAATTTAATCGTAATTTAATCGTTATTTTATCAAAATTGCCGAGCCAAAGGCAATTTGCCGAGCCGAGCCGAGCCGACCCAGCGGACTATCCCTATTACATAGTATTAGTTTAGTGAAAGTTATTGTTAACTGGGAATTCTATAAGTGGGTGATTGGAAGACCTTTTGTACATACCTGTTATATTACAGCTGTGACGATTGCACATTTTCAGGTTTGCCTTATTTGCCCTTAGATTAGGCTTCAGGTTTAGGTTTGGGCATTTTCTTTTTCTTCTCTAATCATCCACTTGAAAATACCCTTGAATTGCACCTTAGTCTGAATGACTCAACTGGTTTGAACACGTTTCTATGTTTTGAGTCTATTAATCTATGTATCGTATATAATTTCCGAAACTTTCTTGCTGAAAATGTCTGTCGGCGCTACCAACCCTCAGGTATACTTTTCTGATGATATACTGAAAACACTGTTACTGTATACACAAGCAGTATACTTTCTTACTCTAAAGCCTGGGCATAGAATATGCTTAGAAGAAAATATCTTTATTAAAGTCGCCTTAGTTTATTATGGATGTTTTGTTAGCTTATTAATATAGCTGCTGCATGCGCACATGATGTCTGTAACCTACACTTATATATGAGACATAGATGTCATGAAAATGTGCTAAGAATATTAACTGAATGTATACATAACGTACTTCAGATTTAAACTTAGCGAATCTAATCTATGCTTTTCTCAAAACTGTGCCTATTCATTGTCTAATGTAATTTTTTCGTTTAGTCGCAGCTTATTTTAGATACTGCACTAGAGCGTTTTATGGTATATAATAAACTACAGTACTTAATGGAAAACATTGTTACTCTTCCCATTGGCCAGCTTGGCAGCGTCGTAGATGCATTATACAATCGCGGCGAAAATTAGACCCGAAACAGATCCCTGTCAGAGTTTTCCCCGTACTCGTCGGTCAACCAACAATACCTGACCCTTACCAGAAAGACCTTACCCAAAAAAACGAATGCCTAAATCGAGTCGGCTAGCCATTATTAGCCAATCACTGGCTTGCACCAAAATAGAATAGCTGACAGAATAGAATAACTCAGGAATAGCTGATCTCATTCAACCCTAAAGACGTATTGATTAGATTTGTTTTCACTGTTTCTCGATAATGGGCACACATTAACTAATTACCCTACACTGCATAAAATACTGTACAGGTGAACAGCATTCGAGAATAGCAAGAGAATAAGAATAGCTCCAGAACAAGGTTGGTGCAAGCGGCCCAATACAGTCTAACAAAGCTGATTTGGTTTGGTGTCTATATTCACGGGGTTGGGTATGCTTTAGGGAAGCGATGTGTTTTCATGGACCGGACAGATTTGGTACTGGGACAGATCCTGATAGGGTCCTGATAGGGATAGGGATAGGGTCTTTCGGTCCCGTTTTTCGGCACAAAGGTACAGCTGCTAGTATCATACTCCTCCCATTAAGGATTCTTACAAGTACATATAAGGCAACCTCCTTAAATCAGGTTCACACTTGTCCTTGTCCTTGTCCCTGTCGTTTTGTTCTTGAGCGATTCCGATAAAATTGCTTGGCCAAATGTGACAACTTTTTGCATGAACAATGTTGGACTACAAACTAGTGTGTATGCAAAAAAAGTATGAAGAACCGTTCATTCAAACTTTCGCAGCAACTGCTAAAAATTTGTCCTTGTCCCTGTCCCTATGCCCTTCAGGACAAGTATGAAACGGGCTTTACTCATAGTTTTTTTAGTAGTTTTTTTAGTATCCGTTAGTGAGTAATTCTATGCAGCATTCATACGTAGTTAGCATAAGCGCCTGTATGCGGTACTGTTTTTTGTAAAATACGTGTGCTCTTTACGAAATAACCTAAACTAGCACTCAACATCCTCTTCAAAAGGTTACCTTTGCATCAGGGTTACTTACTTCCGAGTTACTAATTCAATAGCTTTGATTTGCATGAAGTTTTTTCTCAGACTTTTTTCAACTATTTTTATCCAGTGGTTCACATCTAAATGATTATTTGTCATTCCAATAAAAACGCATCTCAGAAGACGTATACTTTGAGAAATTGCAAAATAACTTTCAAATGATTGTCTACAGTAAATTACAAAGAATTTCTACAGTATTTTGTTGAAAAATATTGGCAAATTTTTTGGAAAAAAATCTGCGCATGTACGCATGCAAATTGCAAACACGGTACATAAGTACCTTGTACTTGAGTATGATGAGTTGCGAAATAAGTAGGTAAATATGGCTGCGCAACAGGTTTTAGCTGACCTCTGGTTAGTTTACTTGAAAGTTTGGCTTGATACTCCTACTGAAAGTTTTGCCGCAGATTGAGCTAGTTGGGTTTGGTTTCCGTAACTTTCGTCCGACAGGTCAATTTAGATTTTGGATGGAAAAAAACAAATAGTTTGTATTGCTGTTCCACAAATATATATGTATGTTACATTATCTATATCTAGGTAGGTAGTATGGCTTCGCGTAACCTAGGTTATCTAGTAACGTAGTGGAGAGGCAAATCGTTTGTCCATACATTTGTGCAACCGCAGCCACAGCAAAAGGCGCGCGCGTCACATGTGTTTTGTACTTTCACAATGAAACAGCTACAAACGCTGTAGGTAAATGTATCTGTTTGTGTCGCGTTTTACCAGAAACATTAGTGTTTCATAGACAATTAATTCAGTGTTTCTTATGCTGTTTGTAGAAATAGATTGTTGTCTTGTGTATCAATGTAGGTCTCAGCGTTGTTACATAGATAGGCTATCTGCGTGAAAATTTACATAGGTTATTTCAGTTTTACCAATTTGCACGGAGCATAGCCAGCCCCTGCTATAATGGTGCACAGCCGACTCTGAAACCGATTTTTGTCAAAAACGAACCAATGCTGTTAACAATTTTTAATCAAGTCAAGTGCTTTTGAAATTAAATTTTACAGGCTGAACACAGCTGTTTTTTGTGGGCGCAAAGCGACCCTTATATACTATAGTTTTTTAAACTATTTTTTAATACTATCAAAGGTAATTTTTAACTCTTGGGTAGCCTAGTGTTACATTTAAACTTCTATGACACGTTTTTGTATCAGTGACGTAACTTGTCCTAATGGTGCTATTTTTGTCTGACTCAAAGTACCACTTTTTGCGTTGTGGCTGGGAATTGGGGTTTAAGAACAAGTATCCAGAATTCCCATGACAATTTTGCGCAATACTTGTGGACTGTACTGTGCTAAGTTGCGTTGGGTCTGTCCAACTAGAGACTGCTTATCGGTTTTCTCTGTGCTCGTTTATGTACTCGACTCGCGACTCTGTATGCGACTCTGCTGTGCTATATTGAGACTTGGCTGTGCTATACCCAGACTCAGTCGTGCTATAATGGGTCTTCGTGCTACAATAGAACACCAAACCCTTTCGTGCTATGACGGCACTTGTGCTATAACGAGACTCTGCTTATGTACGTAGTTTATTTTCACTGTTGTAGGTATATACCTAACTACTTTGAGTGAACATTTAAGACCATACATGTATGAGGGGGGGGGATGGGGGGGGACCCCCCCCCAAAATCGAGGACCCGGGGGGGAGGGTCCCCAAAATTTGGGCAAAATTTTGAAAAAATGGCACTTTTTTGCGAAATTATTACAAAATTTTGCAAAATTTAGGGTATTTTTGGTCGATCTGGGGGGGAGGGTCCCCAAAATTTGGCCGGAGAGGCCCCCCCAAAATTTTGACCCCGTTACATGTATGTTTAAGACTATTTGTTCACATCAGCTATAAAGGCATAATGTAAAAAGAGCGCAATTAGTAACCCTTGGGTCAAAAAGCTTGATTTTTTTATCTGCGCTCTCATTTACCCATAAATTTAATTGTTTAATATTACCTACATACCAATCAAAATATTGTGACACTTGGTTCGCTTCAAGATAACGCAGCGTGCGTGCTGCGAGTTTAATAAACAATAAATTTGTTAACCAATTTCGGATAATGACTTTTGAGTGTATATGTGCCGCCATACTTAGAAGTTCATCCATTGACATCAGTCATCCCTGTGGCTGTAAAGTTTGAAGGCTAAAATTAAGTTTCCCTTAGAGTCATTTTTAATTAGGTGAAATGGGGAAGGTTCTACAGTACAAAGCTACAGCTTGTGTAGGCGCTGACTTCATTATTCTCCAGAGAGTTTAGAGTCAGTTGGGTAAATTTGTCAAGAAGACTATGCTCATCAACCGCTACATTAGTTTCTGTTTCGGCGATCGAAACGATAAATAATTCGACTAAACAAATAAAAGTTAATGTGGGAAAAATCCATTGCTAAACTAAAGTCTGACCAAAAAGTGCTGAACTCCGAGTCAAAAAGACACACGAGATTTCATTACGAAAAGAACTAATTGTAAGCATTAAGAGTACAGCGAGTAGTCACAAAAATCACGTAACCTGTTTTATCTTACTTTTCAGGAGTTTTTGGTCAGACTTTTAGCTTTTGTCAGTCATAGTGATTGGCTATCAAAGTTGAATCATTAGCATTTGTCAATTCTTTTCAATTTGACAATACAATTTCCCATGAGTACCGCTTAAGTTCTGCCGCATAATCTTCATATAAAATCAGTAGGTGCTGAATGTTCATTCAGACATAACTAACGCTTCTCTACCACGCATGAGCATTACTTTGAAAAGTCTCGATTGAACACGTTTCAGACTTAAATGTTAATTTTTACATTCACTTTGCCTACATTTAGAGTTGAAGACTCGATCGTATTACCATAAGAAATTTAATGACGATGTTTTTATTTTCATCGCTAAGTAAACATGGTTATATGTTTAATGTTTTTTGTTAAATTTTTTAATGTTTTTAATGTTAAACATAATTCATGAAACTGCCTGTATGTTTTTTTGTCAAAAATAAGTCTACATTTTGATATAGGAGGTCTCTCGTTTCTTTCCATCGTATATTTCTTTATTAGGCAATTCCCTGTTGGCGTTTCCTCTTATATATAATTCATATACTTTTTACTATTTTTAGTTTTTTATTTTTAGCTAATTCAGGCTATTCCTAGCTTTTTTGTAGTCCTGCTTAGTCGAGTTTGAGTTTTAATCAAACAAATGGGAGACACTTTCACCGGTTTTCAAACTAGCTCGAACTAGTTTTTTCAATATCCATCCTATATATGTAGATTATACCTATACAGATAAACAGAGTTTTTCATCACGTGACCTGCAGTGATTTTCTAACCGAAACCGAAAGACCAACATTTAAAAAGTGTTTCATTTTCGACTTCTTTTGAGCAAAATTGCAAGGAAAAGTTCTAGACAGCATTTTATATCATCATTATTTGTAACCCATACTGCGGTGTTGCAGTTTACAGAGGAACCAAATTTGCCTAGGATTTCATAATTCTGCGGTGACGGTCTTTATTGTCATCCTGTTTGGTACAATCTATGCTTGCAACCAAAGCTCTTGCCAGAGAACGAATTAAAAAAATAGCTGTAATATTAATAGGTAAAATACTTGATAAAACTTTAACTGCGCAAGCGAAGACAAATTGTTTCTGAAAGAGAAAATTAGCTCCAGACTTAGAAATGGCTTTCTACCGTAAATATCACAAAACGTGTGGTATTGTGCATCAGACCTTAATAGAAACTCAAGTTAAACGAAAAGTGTGCGTAAGAAAGTCTTAATAGTTTTTCTATTGTTGCTTGAGTTTTCAAGTTCTTAATTTCTGCAGCATAGTTGATTATATACAGTATTTAATACTACAATATATGTAAAGTACAATATATGTTTCCAGAGTTTATAATTATGGCTTCACTAGTTGAAGTTCACTCACCTCGAACTGAAGCCGAAATGAAGTGAAGCCGGCTTCATTTCTAACTGAAGCCGATTAAAAGTGAAGCCGAAGCCAGCTTCAGTTTACCTTAATTCTGATCTGTACTGTATTTAAAACGTTTAATAATATTGACTACTAAACATGCTACAACTTTCTCGGATTTGTAGCACTGTTCTCCAATATATACTTATGCCACGTTGAAAATCAAGAAAACTTAAAATTTTTTCTATTCGGAAAAAGGGCCGCAGTTCCAATCCTAGATCCAAAAATCAATTTAATCATACCCATTCTTAAACTCAAACAAGTCCAGTCCGTTTAATCCGGGGCATAAAAGGGGCTAGAAAAAAGTCTTTAATTCGATGTGAGCTTATCCTTAAGACGAAAATTAGTTCAATTTTAACCTAAAATTTTCAGCTTAGCGACGACTGTATTTGGGTTTTGTCTCTAAAAACTGCAGGCGTTAAGCCTCCGAACGGCCCGCAGATTATAAAGTTGTAATTAATTTTGGCTTAGGGATGTCATTTTAGCTTAAGTCTCTGGACGTGTTCTGAGCAATCTTAGTTTTATAAAAGAGTATGATTTTGTGGCAAAAGCGGGATTCACATTTTTTGTCGCGCTTCACCGTTTCAGCACAAACACAGGTTTTTATCAAATACTTATCGTTCAACAAATTATATTTTTGTTATTTAACAGCGGTTTTTAATATTCTTGAATTTTGAGTTTCGATTTGTTGCTATTCTGAATTATGATAACGATATTACTGCTGCGGAATTTTTTCAAAGTAAAAATACTTTAAATATATTTTTTTAAATTTCAACTACTTTTTTATTAAATCTATTTAATTATAGGTGTATTTTTCAGGCAATAATGTGCAGTTGCTGTAAAATAGTTTAAGTTAACCTAAAGATAACTAGAAACATAGCAGCTGAAAAAACCCAGGAATTTCGCTAAATATTGAACTGCTGAAATATTAAATTTATAATTTTATTCATTATTTTTTTCAGATTAATATATCCAAATTATATATTGTATATTTGAATTCCCAACTTTCGTCATGGATTTCTGGAATTTCACTTTGGTTTTCAACGATTCCGAGAAATTTTTTCAACATTTTGCCGTCAATGGACAGGTAAAGTACAATCATCGAAAATTTATGGTTTATCAGTGTTGCATTCTGTAAGGCACGGTTCTTACTGAAATTAGGTTCTTAGGTCGAGCTTATGGGAGTTCCTATCGGATTTGAAAAACTGGAAGAAGAGAACTGACAATTTAAAAGAAATAAGCAGTAGTCGTTCAACTGCACACAACTCCCCTGTTCTAACTATTGTCTCGCAAGATATCGCAAAAATTGGCTGTTAGTAATTAACGCTAGAAATTCGACCTGCACGCTAGAAATTAAGGTGGTAGTTTCAAATTTGCAGTTTTTTGTGAATTTTTTAGTTTTTTTTGCTAGAACAGACTGCTAACTCTATGATATTTGGCACTAAGCATTGACGCGGTAAGTTAGCGTCCGAATTTTTTGACACTAAATTTGTTAGCGGCCTCCTCAGGGTTTACTGAAATATTGACACTCAAACCTCACAATGCAATCTCTACTCACTTAGCAGAAGAGCTCGTCTATTTTGATTTCCATACTTCTACATATATGTATACCTATGTGTGTACAAAAAACGCAAGTTTCGGTATTTGACATGAAAATAGGACTTAACGTCATGAGTACTTAGCTAGTTAATTATTCATGAAGCTGCATAGAACAAGTCATCCATCAATTATTGGTTTATAACTTTGTCCAATCACTTTTTAATTTGAATGTACATTGCTGAGTAAAATTTGGACTGTAAAACACATATAAAAACGGAAACTTCAAAACCAGTAACTAAAGTCCATGGTTCAACCGTATGAAAAAATGACACTGATATTTATGAACTCAATATATTGTCTCTGGGGAACAGAACTAACGGTACCTAATTACTTTAATATGTTATTTATTACTGTTTGTGCAGGTTTATTAATTAAGTAGTTGTTTGGTGCAGGAACTTGCATGTGTTTATATATTTATATTCTTAATTGATTTGCATACATTTTGCTGACAGCATGACATTATTTACAAATTAGAATATATTAAGTTGATGAAGCAAACTATATAATACCTATATACAGGAAAGACTAAAATACGTAAATATGTCACGAATTGCATGAGTGAAATATAAAATGAAGAGAAATTTAAATGTTTAAGACATAAAGAACGTTCCCACAAGTACAGAGATAAGAAATAACAAAATTATCCTTAGCTTTTCTATTCAGAAATATGGAATGTTATTACATTACTAACTGTTTTTATGTTTACGCTTTAGTTTCTTATGTATATATGTGATATTAGTTAGAACTGCATAGGCTTAACGGGCAAATGAAGACGAACAAAGCTTAGGGCCATTCCATATATGTAAACTGGCTTAGAGTGACTCAATTAACTTCAGTTAACTTAACATGAGGATAAGTTGTACATAGAACGAGAAAACTAGTTAATTTAATTAATTTAATATTTTATGAAAAGGTCCTTAGTTAAAATTTTTAAATGATATATGTAAGCCTAATTCATACTTGTCCCTGTTTTTACGTGTCTGGAAGAGATCTGTTACAAAGTCAGTTTACAATGAAAATGGCTTACGGAAATTTGTACAGCAGTAATTAAAAAATGTACTCAGGGACAAACGGATTCTCTTAAAGCCCGGTTCATACTCGTCCTTATCAGTTTGTGTTTGAGCAGTTTAAGAAAACTTCAAAGCTAAATGAACCAACTTTTTACACGATCGAATTTGATGTTAAGTTTAATTCGCATGAAGAAAATAGGACGAAATTAACTCACCGTTGCATTATAGCTGACATAAAAGTCACTCTAGTGACTGACCCTCAAACCTGGTCTTACTTGTCTACTTGTCCTTAAGGACACAGGGACAGGGACAAGGACAAAGTTTGGTCAGCTCCTGTGAAGAATTGACTCCACCGTTTCGGCTTATTTTTTGCATTCAATCTACACGTGACTCCAAATTTATTCATGCGAAAAGTTGGCATATTTGGCAAAACCGTTTTTTTGGAATCGCTTAAGGACTAACGATAGGGACAACGACAAGGACGAGTATGCGCCAAGCCTTAGTCCTTGTTCCTATGCATATGTTCTTGAAGACGAGTATGGACCGTGCTTTACGGACAAGTGTGATCCAGGGTTTTTGGACAAATTACTAGCAATTGATAACCATACCTGTGTAGTCGACAGCTTTGACACAGTAGGGCGCTTCAAGAGTGTTCCCTGTCACCGAACAAAATCCACTGCTGCAGTCCTCCTCTACAGAATGGCACGAAAAACAGTCCAGGCTTTGTACACCTGAAAAAATTACAATTCTGGACCCACTGATGTCTAAGCTATAGTACTAGATAGTCAGTCTTATCTCACATGACATGGCATAGCGTTTTAACACATTTCAAAAAAATAGGGCATATTGGTCAGGGGGCCTATCGGGGTCCGAGCCCCACATGGAAAATTCCTAGATCCGCCACTGCTTATGTGTTTCACGTTGAAAGTTTAAAGGAGTTATGAGATGTCACATTTACAGTAGGAGCTGTCATTTTGAGCGAAATGTGATATTCTTGTGATGCGTCGTCAAATTTAAGTTACCAGGAAAAATGTATGAATCAACAAAGCCATAGACGGTTAAAAAAGGGCCATACAAGGAAGTTAAGTACTAAAAAATTCTCTAAGCCTCATTAAATGAAATTTTATCATGATTCCAAAATTATCCTTCCTCGCTGGAAAACAGTTTTTGACTCTAAAATGAGCCAAATTAATCAAATTATCTTCCACGTCCAAAAATATCTCAGAATCCCGGAACTAAATTACAGTCCCTGTCTGACAGTCGTGACTGGTCTTTTTTCCGCTAATTATCCTAAAATCCGCCCTACCCGAATGTGCCGAGCCGAGCCGGCCGGCTATAGGATTAATTTGTGTCTTATCAAAATTTAATCGTGCGCTCCGGAATCAATTTCGGGGCACAAGTTTTTTTAAGTGACAAATTTTGACGGGCGTAAAGAAGCAAGGAAGGATTAGAGCTTTTATTTGATACTCATTCAGTTGGAGGGGATGAGGGGAAGCTCCCTCCTAAATTCAGAGACAGCCGAGGGATTAGGGCCGCCAGTGGTGAAAAGGCGAAGTGAATTAATCCACAGATAGCAGGGGTCGGGAGCGGCAGCCCCCAGCCAAAAATGGAGATTTTTAAAATTTTAGGCAGAATTTAGTCAACTGGTGACGTATCGGGAGATATTTTTCAGAGACAAAAAAAGTAAGAATGAATGAGTGGGAACATCATAGACAGTATATTACACAAATAAGTTCAGCACAATGTACTCTTGATGACATGCATTGGCTTTGATAAAAGATAATCTCAACGAATAGTAAGCCACAAAGTTGCAGGGGTCTGGGGGCGGTAGCCCCCAGAATAAAATGAGAATTTTTTTAATTTCAGGCCAAATTTGGTCAATTGGAGACCTATCAGAAATTTTTGCGGCCGGGTGATAAAAACCATACGGTGGACCCTTGTAGACAATTTCTTCAGGTTCGACCAAAAGAGGGTTTACTATCCCCGCGACCCCCCTCCCCCGACTACGCGCTTGGCAGTGCAGGACCTACCACGGCAGGAGGGTTCCCTAAATGTTTGCTACTTTTGGTGGCAAACTGCAAATTGTGCAAAAATTCAATAAAAATTCATCATTTTTTATATCGATAGCTACACAATGACGTCGACAAAATGAAACTTGAAAGTACAGGAAAACCAGTAAATCTGAATTGTCTGTAGAATTAGCCAGTAACATTTTTTCAGATAAAATTCAGAGTCTCTGAATTCTGGGTGAAATTATCTGAACTTTGCCTGAATCATTCTGAAAATTATCTGAAATTCCTCTGAAAGTCAGTATATAAAAGGCTGGAAATTGTAAAAAAAACATCTAAAAAATGTGTATATATATAACTTAAAAAACTTTACAGAAAATTCAGATTCCTGTGAAGGGCCAGATTTGTTTTGACGTTCATTTTCGCCACGAAGCCGGCTTTTACCAACAATATTACTAAATGTATTTATACGTTAAATTTTTTCACTTTTACTATATATGAAGAACCATGAAATATTGCTTATTTTCCCACCGCTTTTTCAGGTATTTTGTGCAACGGGTGCCAGAGTGAAAAATTGAAAATTTACTAAGCTTTTGGTTATTGCAATGCGGACAGCAAATTTATTAAAAATGTCGTTTTTGCAATGATATAAATGAAACACAAACCAGTATATTAGGCAGACAAATTGCGCCTAATACACACATATTCTTACATGAAGTAATTCCAATAAAAAAATGGGTAGGGCTGCCGCACTCCCCCCGAGATATACCGGTATGAGAGAGTATTATTAACGAAAAAACACAAAAACCGTATATACAGCTCTAGCTTTTTGGATTCTAGGAAGAGTTTTTAAACTTTCGAAAGTTAATTCTTGAAAATTCACGACTGTCTCAGCTCTCGGCCTGGCTCGGCAAAATTGGGTTTGGTTTGGGAGACACCTTCCAAAAAATTAGACATGTAGTGTAATGTTGTAGGCTGGCGGAGCTTGGCTATTCGGTGGGCAGTCGTCTGCTGGACGTGATCGTGCTGCGGGAGAAGGGATACAAGAGGGAGACCAAACTCCTCAACATGCTCATGTTCCTCAAGGCCAATGTCTGGAAGGTACTGCAACATTCACTAGGGGAGACCAAACTGCTCAACGTGCTCATGTTCCTCAAGGCCAATGTCTGGAAGGTACTGCAACATTCACTAGGGGAGACCAAACTGCTCAACGTGCTCATGTTCCTCAAGGCCAATGTCTGGAAGGTACTGCAACATTCACTAGGGGAGACCAAACTGCTCAACGTGCTCATGTTCCTCAAGGCCAATGTCTGGAAGGTACTGCAACATTCACTAGGGGAGACCAAACTGCTCAACGTGCTCATGTTCCTCAAGGCCAATGTCTGGAAGGTACTGCAACATTCACTAGGGGAGACCAAACTGCTCAACGTGCTCATGTTCCTCAAGGCCAATGTCTGGAAGGTACTGCAACATTCACTAGGGGAGACCAAACTGCTCAACGTGCTCATGTTCCTCAAGGCCAATGTCTGGAAGGTACTGCAACATTCACTAGGGGAGACCAAACTGCTCAACGTGCTCATGTTCCTCAAGGCCAATGTCTGGAAGGTACTGCAACATTCACTGGGAAACTATGAAGCCTGTTGGTGTGGAGTGAAGTTTTGTTGACAAAGTAAAGGGATCGTCAGCATTTATGGACTTCACGTTGATCGCCCAAGGGCCAGTTCTTGCAAGCTAAATTTGTCAATAACAGTTGCTCATCTAGAAGTTAATGGTGATTTACCACTATAAATAACTGGTATATATAGCAGTTTGGTTTAGACAATGGTGGCCTGATTTATCGGCGAGTCAAATTTTAAGTTGATCCGTGAACTACGTTTGGAAATAGGCAAATAACTGCCCCTTTTTATGATACCAGATCACGGTCTTCTGGTGGACCTCTGATGTCCATTGTGTTGTCAGTGGCTCTATTAAATAAGGTCTGTTGTCGTTTCAGAATCTGTTCGGGAAGGAGGCAGACAAGCTGGAGCGCAGCAACGACGACCCAGCCACCTGTTAGTTGTGTAGCTAGCTATTAAACAACGTTTTTGAAAATTTTTTCAAGTGGAGACCTATATATTTTGACTGGCTTATAAAAGGGGGTTGTTTGTGTGTGTGTGTGTGTGTGTGTGTGTGTGTGGTGTGTGTGTCAGGGTTGCGAGATAGCGCCAAACCCTACAATAGAACCCACACACCATATTGTGAAATTTTAAAATAAAATTTTTTTAATACCTAAAATTTTATGCAAGCAAACCTGTTTTAATTTG